>JZKD02S0931150.1:0-13867 GCA_000966675.3 Picea glauca
GAGTGAACAGGATCTGTCAAGCAGTGATACAACAAGAAACACAAAGGAAAAAGAGCAATGTAAGAAGAAAAAGTACTTCAACCCTTAGAAGGAATATCTCTCCCCAATGGAGTCGCCATTTCTATTACAAGGGAAAAACTCTTTATGGCTAAGGGTAAACCACAACAGACAGGTATGACTATAGAAATCAACTCAATTCCAACATATTCTATATAATGTAATGTGCAACACAAGAAAGAGGCCTACCTTGATCCAATGTTTGATGATGTTCCACCATTGAGCAATTTGACCCAAAGCTTTATACCTACAAGAAGTTCTCAGCAAACAAGCAAAGCAAGTATATAGTGATGATATAAAAGGGGTTAGCACATCAGATAGCATAATTCATTAATAAACATTACAAACATGCCCATGGATAATAATCATATATTTGCAAGATACCAATAGGATGGGAAAGGAGTATTTATATTAATAATTGATCAGCAGAAGTGTCAACATTACAAACTTCCATGTTGGCATGGCTCGAAACCAAGAAACCAAGTTCCTTCCAACTTGGTCCCCACCACTCCAATCCTCCACCAAAGGCAAGCTCATGAGAAAGAGGCAAAGAGGTCCTCTCGATAATAAGGGAAGAGCTTGGGGGTTGAACACTATGTTAAAACTTGAGGGACAAAGGGATGCAAACTCAATATGAAGTAATTTCTCCAGAGTAACTTTGCTCTCAAAGTTGAATACTTTCTCCTCTTTTCCATAGCTTGAAATTGTTCTTTTATAGCCTTCAAAATGCAACTGAAGGGCCGAGTCGGAACATTTCTAGTATAAGGAAGGCCAAGGATCAGAGATCTTCTGTTGTGACATGGAAACCCGACCTCATTTTGTATTTTTTGGTACAAATCTCGATATATGTGAGTTGTAGTGGAGCAGCAAGTGTATACAAATCTTGTATAACTGATAGGGAGCGTATATGTGGAAAAATGTATGTTTTTAGCTCTAGATTCATCAAAAAGGGATAAAAAGTATGCATAAGGAAATGGAAAAAAGGCCCTCTGTGCAAGATAGCAATGGTGAGGCAAATCTTTCTATAACAAATACTCTTTTATATTATTTATCTGAAAGTGTCTTCATCTTGTCATGGGTAAAAATTGTTGGCATGGGGGCATACTAAGATTTCAACACTTCAACAATGCACCAACAAAACCCTAACTACCATCCCTTTCAGAAACACTTGCAAAGAAGGCGAAGTCTCACTCGAGGTAGAGGCAGGGGGGTTACAAGACTCAGGTGTTTGTAACCAATATGGGACATGGATCTATGATTACAACACTTAGCAAATTACTTAGAAGATAACATGTGTTATTTTCTCAACTTTATTCACATCGCAGAACAAACCCTAAGAATAAATCAGCGCAGTAACACATACAACACACACATCGCACTTAGCATCATCGGTTAGATATAAAAAATTCAATGTAGATAAACCACTAAACATTCATAGATATATCTATCATATATAACAATCAATGCACCAAGAAAATTCACAACATAAACATCATAGCACAAAGAAAGCCATCAACACATGATATACGTGGTTCACCCCAGTGTGGGGCTACGTCCACCAACTGCTTCTTCTTCTTTATTAGGCTTCAATCTCTTACATTCTTCTGCTCCTGTGCACTAAGCCACAGAGCCAAGCTTCGCACTAGACAGGTGATCTGCGCACTAAGCACCAGATCCACCTTCCCAAAATCAAGTCAAGGCACAGAGCCAACTCCTCTATCAAGCACGGAGCCTTACATACATGTTGTGTTGCACAAATAAACTCATAACTACTTGCCTCTTGCACTTAGACACTTACACCCCCTTTCTACTACTCTAATACTACATTACATTCTTATTTGTACTTTTACATCGCTTACAAAAAGGCCTAATCATGGGTAAACCCATGGGCCAACATCCCATAACCCGTTACAAAACCCTAAGAACCCTATGTTGGGTCCACAAATCCCACAAAACAAGTGAGATCCATGATATCATCTCCACCTAGGCGCTCCATCTTCAATCACTACATCGAAGTCCAAAAAGTGGTCAAACCTGACCAATGTTTCCCCAAAACTTGATCAAGGGCCAATAGGCCCCCAACACTCACTTGTGACTCGTCCTGAGTCACTCATATCTAGGAAACATGGCTTCGAAGGCCTCAAGCTTAGCTCGAGCTACCTTGAATTTTTTCTTCACCTGAGCTTCCTGTTTAGCGAAGTCCTGGATCATTTTCTCTATAACAAGCCCTTCTAGGAGTTGTTCCATTGTTTCAAGCACTTGGTATAGTTATGAACCTTATCCTTCGATCTCTTTGAACACTACACAGGATTCCTCCTGCACCAGTTGTAGTCTATGTGTAACTTCCATTACTCTGCGCTGGATGACAATAATCTGTTGTTGGGTTGTGCATTCTTCTTGTCATCTCTTCATTCTCTAAACTATAGTGAGTTACTTCATCTGTGCCTGAACTATCAGTTCCCATTGTTGTGCCTCCTATAGCTACGCTTCTAACTTCTTGAGTTATGGGTCTTAAGTGAGGCATTCGTAGGTGTGCGCGCTTCTATCTCTCATTTGTTTACATTCTGAGGCGAGGGTTCTGACACTTTCGACTGCACTCTTAGCGGCTTCTTCCCTCTATTCGTGCACTTCCTACGGATTTCTTGGTATTGCTTGGATCTCTAACTTCGTTACCCTTGCTTGAAGTTTCTGGATAGCCTCAGCAAGCTTCATTACTTGAACTTTGACTACCTCATTTTCCTCTTGTGCCAAGCCTAGCACAGAGCGAAGTGTTATTCTCACCACTTCTTTGACTACAATCTACTCTACGAGCAGCTAGTCCTTTTCTCTCTGTATCTTTGCTTTGTCTTCCTTGAGCATCACCTGAAACTCATATTTCTCATTTTCATACGTGGTTACACAGTACCGCGCAACTCGTAGTTGCTCCAGGATCTCTTCTTTCTCTTTCTTCAGGGAGTCTATAGCCTTTTCCTTTTCTTCTTGAATTTTCTGAAGCCACACCTCTGTTGCATCTTCTAATATTCTCAATTGGGCAAGCTCATCCCCCAATTATGCAATATCCAACGAGGAGGACGTAGTAGGTACTGCGCGGATAACTTGAATAGCTCATTGTTTCTCCTTCAGCTCCTTCTCAACCTTTACATACAACTCTTCCTTCTTTGCTTCATATCTTTGTAAGAGATCTTCGAATGTGTCCTCTATCGCTCTGCGGACTACGCCAATATCATCTTCTGTGAGTGTAGCCTCTAGTTGGGGCTTATTCGTGTGGGTCTTCTTTCTTGCTGAACATTTCTATGGAGAAACCTTCCACTTCTTCGATGTTTCTGTCTCGGTAGGAGGATCCTTCGGTGGTGTAGCTTTTCCTTCTCCTTTCTTTTCTCCTTCTTCCCCTCCTACTTCTTGATTTACTTTGTCTCCTCCTCCTGTGGGTGAAGCAGGTCCATTTTCCTCTTAGGCATTGTCCTCCTCATTAGTCTCTATGTTCTGAACTTCCTCCTTCTTATTTTCTTCTTCTCACTTGACTTTCCTACGTGTTCAAACCGGGTGACCAAGGGGCTTCCTATGATGTTAGGGTCAGATAGTTTGGCATCATAAACCAATACATGGAACTCCTTATGCCATTCCTTGGTGATTGGACCCATGTCATCATCACCCATATTGTAATAGGACTGTAATTATTCCTTTCTCTCATCCCTGTGCGCAGTGATATAAATAAAGTGTGGATATGTGCAGAACTTAGCTAGTGGTCTATACTGGTGCAATGTGTGCGATGTCATGCGTGGGAATGAATCTATGGAAACCTGTAGTTGTTGATAGTAGGCATGGAACACTGCGTTTGACTACCATTTCTTCGACATGTCATTTTTATACCATGAGTTTTAGAATTCCGCGGCCAACGGCTCCAAAGGTTCAATCTCTGGGAAGGTATCTCCTTCCGTCATTTACAAAGTGACAAATGCAATCAACAAAAGTAGCCAGCTAAAGTGAAACTCGTATCCTTGATCTTGCACTTCGTGGCATTCCTTCTTAAGATCATTGACAAGGTATCTTGCCCAATTCATTTGCATCCCTTCCAGGCATTTCTCTGTGAGATCCACCATGAACCCGATGACCTGTGTGGCGCAGTTCTTTTTGACAAGCTTTCCAGTTATCAGTTGGAAAGCGAGGCACATTACTCCATCCTGGATAGAGGCTACCTTGTAGCCTTGATTTCCCTACTCAACTTCAACATATGCCTCCTTAATGTGTTGTTCCAAGGAGAGATCTCAGGTATTTCTTGGGTAGAACTATTGAGGGTCGAATCCATAAATGCTCAATCTTGTGATCAGGTGGATCAGCGTCAGATCCACAGTAATTCGCCTATCGAGCCACAGGTATCCACCATGATAGAACAACAAGAGGAGTTTAATAGAAGCACTAACCTCCTGATGTCGGCCAAAATGAGGGATCTTCATGACATTCAGTATCGTGGACTACTCCATCTCCCTAATCCAAGGCTGGGAGACTATGTGAGGCTTCTTCCCAGTTGTCTTCAACAGGTATCTATGAGGTGCGAGCATGGCATAGTTCTTTCTGTCACCGAGATTGAAATCATTGATCTTCATGGATGGGATCTGTCCCAACTGGCTTCCAAATATGTATATCCCCTTCGATTTGTACGCAGTGATCAAAGTATATGTGTAGTCCCATGGGATGTTGTCATGGTTAACCATGCCATCCAAAGGTGGGATATAATTTGGTAATATCGACAGGATTTTCTTCACATTATCCAGATCATCATGATGATTACTTCACTTCTCAGTCGCGGGGTTAGTACAGCCTGAACGTCGTGCATTCGAAGAGGAATCTTGCATTCCACTAGTCAATGATTCCTGCACACCCTTAGACATAGATCTGTCATCCATAAACGTCTTAAGGACCTCTTCGATGGACTTCTCTAACTCAGTTCGTTTGCCCGACATTCTCACTTTTAAACAGATAAGTTGTAGTAGGTGAATGGACAGATGGTTTAAATAAGAGGATGGTGATGTCTAGGTTCTGAAATCTCATCTTGACACACAATCAGTTCTTTGTTAGCAACGCTAATCATGGATGGCAAAAAGTGGTCCCGGCGCAACATCAGACGGTTTAAATAAGAGAACATCGTAACGGATTCTTCCAACGGACAGGGTTGCTTCCATTAACTCAAATTGTTCTGTTATGGCTTGGTCTCAATGTCCCAAACGTGGTCTATTCTCCCATAAATGTGTTTCCTAGCCATTTTGGATTGTGGTTCTAATAGTCAGGGTGACCCCAATGGTCATATAGCTTTGCCCAGGCGAAGTCCCATTCTGTGCAGTTCTACTGTTCTGGCGAGGTTCAAATCCTACAAACCTACCTCCTACAAAGTCTTCTCTGTAACTCTCTGTAGCTTTTCTAACTTGTCTTTCTTCTTAATGAGCTTCCTTTCCTTCTTTCCTATGATCTAAGCCTCTCTAACTGTTTTTGTATTCCTCTTTCCATTCTTATTCTTAGTTTCTCCTATCGTAGTGACTTTGCAGTGCTAATGTGCTTCAAATGGGTTCAAACTTAATTTCCTTTCCCTTACTAAATACAGGGTGGGTACACTTTCTTCTTTCATGGATAGGCCCTTCAAACCTTCTTGCACTCTTTCAATCTGGACAGCTAATTATCTTGCCTTATGTTGCTTCAACTTAACTTCTTGTTCTTCTATCAGTCAATTTATTTTCCTAGCTATGAAATCCCTTTGTTCTTGCTTTCTCTTTTCCATACTTTATTCCCCTGGTTTCCTTCTAATCTGATCCTTCTCAGTCCAAGTCTTTCCTAACAAAAGAGGGAAAGGGGCATTGTTCTCAATAAACCTAATAACTTCAAATTCTTGTTTTGTTGATGTTCCATGAATGATAATAGGTACATTAGTAACTCTTCCACATAGGGTTCTCATCTTTCCTTTAAACAAGCCTATCCTTCCCAATGAGGGTACCACAATAGGCTTTCCCAAAATTTCCCAAGTGCCTTCTGTCATAATATTCACAAGTGTTTCCTCATCCAAGACACAGTCTACGTCGAAGTCGCCTTTCATTTATGCATTGTTTTTCTTTCATGATCTCTGGTAAACTGACATCCTTGTGATCATTCATTTCATATTTTAACTGTACTAATGTAGTATGAACTTTCTCTGATCCTTTATTTTCTTGACTCATGTTCATTTGTTCAACTTTAGGAATCATCCTTGGGTAATCCTCAACCTCATGACCAACAATTTTACAACAAAGACAAATAGGACCTAGACCAGGGCATTCCTTAGCAAGATGTCTCAGTCTTCTATAGTTATAACATAGGTTTCATCCTTTATTTCTCTTGTATGTTCCCCAACCTTTGTTTTACTACACACTAGGGTCGCATTGTTGGACCTACAATCTGCAAAAATTCTTTCTAGGTTCCTGAATCCAATTCTTAGTCCAAAATTTTTTTTTTATGCATAGGAATAACATATCTTTCTTCATTTATATTATCCTTAATTAGATCAACCCTTTCTTCCTGTTGCACCCTATCTTTCAAAATAGGACAAAATCTATTAAACATACTTAAATTCATGCTTTCGAAACAAAAATTTCCACTTATCTTACTCTTATCAAAGTAAAAAGCTTTACCTTTTTCAAGATCTTACCTCAGATCAGGTTTCTTTCTTATCACTAAGCTTTGCAAGCCAAGTAGAATATTTCGCACTACAGCAGCAGATCTACGCACAAAGATTATCTATTCTTTACTTCAATTCCCAATAATCACAGTTTCAGGTCTTGGTAACGGAACCATTTATTGGCACAGGGGTAGACCCAGGGTTCAATGATTCAATAGCGCACCAACAAAACCCTAACTATCGTCCCTTTTGGAAACACCTGCAAAGAAAGCGAAGTCTCACACAAGGTAGAGGCAGGGGGTTACAGGACTTAGGTGTCTATAACCAAGCTGGGACACGGATTTGTGATTAAAACACTTCACAAAGTACTTAGAAGATAGCATGCATTAGTTTCTCAACTTTATTCACATTGCAAAACAAACCCTAAGAATAGATCGGCACAGTAACACAGACAACATACACATCGCACTTAGCATCATCGGTTAGATATAACACATTAAAAATAGATAAAGCACTAAACATTCATAGATCTATCTATCATATATAACAATTAATGCACCAAGCAGAGTCATAGCATAAACATCATAGCAAAAAGAAAACCATCAACACATGATATGTGTGGTTCACCCCAGTGTGGGGCTACGTCCACCAACTGCTTCTTCTTATTTATTAAGCTTCAATCTCTTACATTCTTCTTCTAATGTGCACTAAGACACAGAGCCAAGATTCACACCAAACAGGTGATCTGTACACTAAGAACCAGATCCACCTTCCCAAAATTAGGTCAAGGCACAGGGTCAACTCCTCTATCAAGCATGGATCCTTACATACATGTTTTGTTGCACAAAGCAACTCAGAACTACTTTCCTCTTTCACTTAGCCACTTACATCCCCCTTCTACTACTCTACTACTACATTACATTCTTATTTATACTTTTACATCGCTTACAAAAAGGCCTAATCATGGGTAAACCCATGGGATGACATCCCATAACCTGTTACAAAACCCTAAGAACCCCATGTTGGGTCCATAAAGCCCACAAAACAAGTGATATATGTGATCTCAGATCCACCTGGGTGCTCCATCTTCGATCATTGCGTCGAATTCCAAAAAGTGGTCAAACCTGACCAATGTTTCCCCAAAACTTAGTCGAGGGCCAATAAACACACTCCACCATATGGCCACATCACTTTTTAAATAAATATAGAGACAATATTTCCAAAGACCTATCCATGAGGACTTCATCTCTTTTATATATTATTCNGAGTGAACAGGATCTGTCAAGCAGTGATACAACAAGAAACACAAAGGAAAAAGAGCAATGTAAGAAGAAAAAGTACTTCAACCCTTAGAAGGAATATCTCTCCCCAATGGAGTCGTCATTTCTATTACAAGGGAAAAACTCTTTATGGCTAAGGGTAAACCACAACAGACAGGTATGACTATAGAAATCAACTCAATTCCAACATATTCTATATAAAGTAATGTGCAACACAAGAAAGAGGCCTACCTTGATCCAATGTTTGATGATGTTCCACCATTGAGCAATTTGACCCAAAGCTTTATACCTATAAGAAGTTCTCAGCAAACAAGCAAAGAAAGTATATAGTGATGATATAAAAGGGGTTAGCACATCAGATAGCATAATCCATTAATAAACATTACAAACACGCCCATGGATAATAATCATATATTTGCAAGATACCAATAGGATGGGAAAGGAGTATTTATATTAATAATTGATCAGTAGGAGTGTCAACATTACAAACTTCCGTGTTGGCATGGTTCGAAACCAAGAAACCAAGTTCCTTCCAACTTGGTCCCCACCACTCCAATCCTCCACCAAAGGCAAGCTCATGAGAAAGAGGCAAAGAGGTCCTCTCGATAATAAGGGAAGAGCTTGGGGGTTGAACACTATGTTCAAACTTGAGGGACAAAGGGATGCAGACTCAATATGAAGTAATTTCTCCAGAGTAACTTTTCTCTTAAAGTTGAATACTTTCTCCTCTTTTCCATAGCTTGAAATTGTTCTTTTATAGCCTTCAGAATGCAACTGAAGGGCCGAGTCGGAACATTTCTAGTATATGGAAGGCCAAGGATCAGAGATCTTCTGTCGTGACATGGAAACCCGACCTCATTTTGTATTTTTGGGTACAAATCTCGATATATGTGAGTTGTAGTAGAGCAGCAAGTGTATACAAATCTTGTATAACTGATGGGGAGCGTATATGTGGAAAAATGTATGTTTTTAGCTCTGGATTCATCAAAAAGGGATAAAAAGTCTGCATAAGGAAATGGAAAAAAGGCCCTCTGTGCAAGATAGCAATGGTGAGGCAAATCTTGCTATAACAAATACTCTTTTATATTATTTATCTGAAAGTGTCTTCATCTTGTCATGGGTAAACATTGTTGGCATGGGGGCATACTAAGATTTCAACACTTCAACAATGCACCAACAAAACCCTAACTACCATCCCTTTCAGAAACACTTGCAAAGCAGGCGAAGTCTCACTCGAGGTAGAGACAGGGGGGTTACAAGACTCAGGTGTTTGTAACCAATATGGGACATGGATCTATGATTACAACACTTAGCAAGTTACTTAGAAGATAACATGTGTTATTTTGTCCTTCTCCTTTCTTTTCTCCTTCTTCCCCTCCTACTTCTTGATTTACTTTGTCTCCTCCTCCTATGGGTGAACCAGGTCCATTTTCCTCTTAGGCATTGTCCTCCTCATTAGTCTCTATGTTCTGAACTTCCTCCTTCTTATTTTCTTCTTTTCACTTGACTTTCCTACGTGTTCAAACCAGGTGACCAAGGGGCTTCCTATGATGTTAGGGTCAGATAGTTTGGAATCATAAACCAATACATGGAACTCCTTTGGCCATTCCTTGGTGATCGGACCCATGTCATCATCGGCCATATTGTAATAGGACTGTAATTATTCCTTTCTCTCATCCCTATGCGCAGTGATATAAATAAAGTGTGGATATGTGCGGAACTTAGCTAGTGGTCTATACTGGTACAATGTGTGTGATGTCATGTGTGGGAATGAATCTATGGAAACCTGTAGTTGTTGATAGTAGGCGTGGAACACTGCGTTTGACTACCATTTCTTTGACATGTCATTTGTATACCATAAGTTTTAGAATTCCGCGGCCAACGGCTCCAAAGGTTCAATCTCTGGGAAGGTATCTCCTTCCGTCATTTACAAAGTGACAAATGCAATCAACAAAAGTAGCCAACTGAAGTGAAACTCGTATCCTTGATATTGCACTTCGTGGCATTCCTTCTTAAGATCATTGACAAGGTATCTTGCCCAATTCATTTGAATCCCTTCCTGGCATTTCTCTGTGAGATCCACCATGAACCCGATGACCTGTGTGGCGCAGTTCTTTCTGATGAGCTTTCCAGTTATCAGTTGGAAAGCGAGGCACATTACTCCATCCTGGATAGAGGCTACCTTGTAGCCTTGATTTTCCTACTCAACTTCAACATATGCCTCCTTAATGTGTTGTTCCAAGGAGCGATCTCAAGTATTTCCTAGGTAGAACTATTGAGGGTCGAATCCATAAATGCTAAATCTTTTGATCAGGTGGATCAGCGTCAGATCCACAGTAATTCACCTATCGAGCCACAGGTATCCACCATGATAGAACAACAAGAGGAGTTTAATAGAAGCACTAACCTCCTGATGTCGGCCAAAATGAGGGATCTTCATGATATTCAGTATCGTGGACTACTCCATCTCCCTAATCCAAGGCTGGGAGACTATGTGAGGCTTCTTCCCAGTTGTCTTCAACAGGTATCTATGAGGTGCGAGCATGGCATAGTTCTTTCTGTCACCGAGATTGAAATCATTGATCTTCATGGATGGGATCTGTCCCAACTGGCTTCCAAATATGTATATCCCCTTCGATTTGTACGCAGTGATCAAAGTATATGTGTAGTCCCATGGGATGTTGTCATGGTTAACCATGCCATCCAAAGGTGGGATATAATTTGGTAATATCGACAGGATTTTCTTCACATTATCCAGATCATCATGATGATTACTTCACTTCTCAGTCGCGGGGTTAGTACAGCCTGAACGTCGTGCATTCGAAGAGGAATCTTGCATTCCACTAGTCAATGATTCCTGCACACCCTTAGACATAGATCTGTCATCCATAAACGTCTTAAGGACCTCTTCGATGGACTTCTCTAACTCAGTTCGTTTGCCCGACATTCTCACTTTTAAACAGATAAGTTGTAGTAGGTGAATGGACAGATGGTTTAAATAAGAGGATGGTGATGTCTAGGTTCTGAAATCTCATCTTGACACACAATCAGTTCTTTGTTAGCAACGCTAATCATGGATGGCAAAAAGTGGTCCCGGCGCAACATCAGACGGTTTAAATAAGAGAACATCGTAACGGATTCTTCCAACGGACAGGGTTGCTTCCATTAACTCAAATTGTTCTGTTATGGCTTGGTCTCAATGTCCCAAACGTGGTCTATTCTCCCATAAATGTGTTTCCTAGCCATTTTGGATTGTGGTTCTAATAGTCAGGGTGACCCCAATGGTCATATAGCTTTGCCCAGGCGAAGTCCCATTCTGTGCAGTTCTACTGTTCTGGCGAGGTTCAAATCCTACAAACCTACCTCCTACAAAGTCTTCTCTGTAACTCTCTGTAGCTTTTCTAACTTGTCTTTCTTCTTAATGAGCTTCCTTTCCTTCTTTCCTATGATCTAAGCCTCTCTAACTGTTTTTGTATTCCTCTTTCCATTCTTATTCTTAGTTTCTCCTATCGTAGTGACTTTGCAGTGCTAATGTGCTTCAAATGGGTTCAAACTTAATTTCCTTTCCCTTACTAAATACAGGGTGGGTACACTTTCTTCTTTCATGGATAGGCCCTTCAAACCTTCTTGCACTCTTTCAATCTGGACAGCTAATTATCTTGCCTTATGTTGCTTCAACTTAACTTCTTGTTCTTCTATCAGTCAATTTATTTTCCTAGCTATGAAATCCCTTTGTTCTTGCTTTCTCTTTTCCATACTTTATTCCCCTGGTTTCCTTCTAATCTGATCCTTCTCAGTCCAAGTCTTTCCTAACAAAAGAGGGAAAGGGGCATTGTTCTCAATAAACCTAATAACTTCAAATTCTTGTTTTGTTGATGTTCCATGAATGATAATAGGTACATTAGTAACTCTTCCACATAGGGTTCTCATCTTTCCTTTAAACAAGCCTATCCTTCCCAATGAGGGTACCACAATAGGCTTTCCCAAAATTTCCCAAGTGCCTTCTGTCATAATATTCACAAGTGTTTCCTCATCCAAGACACAGTCTACGTCGAAGTCGCCTTTCATTTATGCATTGTTTTTCTTTCATGATCTCTGGTAAACTGACATCCTTGTGATCATTCATTTCATATTTTAACTGTACTAATGTAGTATGAACTTTCTCTGATCCTTTATTTTCTTGACTCATGTTCATTTGTTCAACTTTAGGAATCATCCTTGGGTAATCCTCAACCTCATGACCAACAATTTTACAACAAAGACAAATAGGACCTAGACCAGGGCATTCCTTAGCAAGATGTCTCAGTCTTCTATAGTTATAACATAGGTTTCATCCTTTATTTCTCTTGTATGTTCCCCAACCTTTGTTTTACTACACACTAGGGTCGCATTGTTGGACCTACAATCTGCAAAAATTCTTTCTAGGTTCCTGAATCCAATTCTTAGTCCAAAATTTTTTTTTTATGCATAGGAATAACATATCTTTCTTCATTTATATTATCCTTAATTAGATCAACCCTTTCTTCCTGTTGCACCCTATCTTTCAAAATAGGACAAAATCTATTAAACATACTTAAATTCATGCTTTCGAAACAAAAATTTCCACTTATCTTACTCTTATCAAAGTAAAAAGCTTTACCTTTTTCAAGATCTTACCTCAGATCAGGTTTCTTTCTTATCACTAAGCTTTGCAAGCCAAGTAGAATATTTCGCACTACAGCAGCAGATCTACGCACAAAGATTATCTATTCTTTACTTCAATTCCCAATAATCACAGTTTCAGGTCTTGGTAACGGAACCATTTATTGGCACAGGGGTAGACCCAGGGTTCAATGATTCAATAGCGCACCAACAAAACCCTAACTATCGTCCCTTTTGGAAACACCTGCAAAGAAAGCGAAGTCTCACACAAGGTAGAGGCAGGGGGTTACAGGACTTAGGTGTCTATAACCAAGCTGGGACACGGATTTGTGATTAAAACACTTCACAAAGTACTTAGAAGATAGCATGCATTAGTTTCTCAACTTTATTCACATTGCAAAACAAACCCTAAGAATAGATCGGCACAGTAACACAGACAACATACACATCGCACTTAGCATCATCGGTTAGATATAACACATTAAAAATAGATAAAGCACTAAACATTCATAGATCTATCTATCATATATAACAATTAATGCACCAAGCAGAGTCATAGCATAAACATCATAGCAAAAAGAAAACCATCAACACATGATATGTGTGGTTCACCCCAGTGTGGGGCTACGTCCACCAACTGCTTCTTCTTATTTATTAAGCTTCAATCTCTTACATTCTTCTTCTAATGTGCACTAAGACACAGAGCCAAGATTCACACCAAACAGGTGATCTGTACACTAAGAACCAGATCCACCTTCCCAAAATTAGGTCAAGGCACAGGGTCAACTCCTCTATCAAGCATGGATCCTTACATACATGTTTTGTTGCACAAAGCAACTCAGAACTACTTTCCTCTTTCACTTAGCCACTTACATCCCCCTTCTACTACTCTACTACTACATTACATTCTTATTTATACTTTTACATCGCTTACAAAAAGGCCTAATCATGGGTAAACCCATGGGATGACATCCCATAACCTGTTACAAAACCCTAAGAACCCCATGTTGGGTCCATAAAGCCCACAAAACAAGTGATATATGTGATCTCAGATCCACCTGGGTGCTCCATCTTCGATCATTGCGTCGAATTCCAAAAAGTGGTCAAACCTGACCAATGTTTCCCCAAAACTTAGTCGAGGGCCAATAAACACACTCCACCATATGGCCACATCACTTTTTAAATAAATATAGAGACAATATTTCCAAAGACCTATCCATGAGGACTTCATCTCTTTTATATATTATTC
>JZKD02S0931227.1:94424-114520 GCA_000966675.3 Picea glauca
TATATGTCCCCATGCTTGAGAAACTTGTTTTAGCCATTGATTAAGGAAGATATAGCCTAGTCGTTGCTACACTAATCATCCTTTTTCTGAGTTAGCATTTAAGTATAGGTTGAATTAAAGTGACGTCCTAGGCCTAATTGACTCTACACCTGGGGTTTTAGCTTTTAGGGTTTGAAGAGCCTTGCTCCCGCAACACTTTTCTCCCTTAGACTTGTACTTTAAAGCTAGCCGTTTTGCCAAGAATATTTAAAGAAAGAGGAAGGAGCATGAGGCCTTGCTTAAGCAACACCGGAACGAGCCTCCTTCCCTTAGGGTTCTGATTCTAGGGCCCTGCCATTGCAGCACCATAGAACCTAACCTTCTAGTCTTTAAATTTTGAATCCTCCTGAGATTTTGCCCTTACTTTTGACTCCATATTACCCTAAGGCACTGGTATTCTCTCCAACGTTAAGCTTGCTGTGCAAAATCATCTTTCAAACTTTCAAACTTTAAAACCCTAACTAACCCTAACGCACTAACTAGGGCTGACGTCATACCTGACGCAGCAATCCCTCTAACCTTGCAATTAATGATGACGTCATGCCTTATTTGAGCTATTGTTGATAGAAAATATTGTTGGCTTTGTCATCTAGTGATAGATATTGATGAGTTGGTAATTTTCATTGGCTAATTAGCAAAACATTGACCTTCTTTGTCTATTACATTGCTTATTATACTAACCCTACAAGAAGCTGACGTCATCCCTAGGATATTGACGCGGCAGTCTATTGTATATGAGCAATTAATGACTTTTAATGCATTGACTTAATTCAAGGATTGGTTATTTTCATTAGATGCTATATTATTCTAGTATTTATTGACAAATAACATTATATTACCATTGTCATTATTGCAAACATTGACTTCGTCAATATTTACTGTTGCATTTGCTCATATACATTGAATTTGGATAGTCATTGATTTATGAAGTATTAACCATTGCTGCACGTATTAGTTTCTTTTGTTGTCTTGTCTCGCAAGCAAGTGCCCTTTTCTGTGGTTATTCTTCTTTTGACTATCCTTTGGGCGGTAATCTGTGAAGGGGAAACTAGCCTTAATCCTTTGAGCCTTTCCTTTCAAACCCCAGACGTCTCCCTTGGGTCTAGCCTCCCTAAATAGAAAGGACCTCCCCATTGTGGTGACATTGGGTGGGGTAGGTCCTTGTTTCGCCAGTTTGATCCCTATCCCTTAGTCTATGACCTAAACTACAAACTGAGCGATAACATGAACCATTGCTTTAGGAGGGGGAGGAAGCATTCCTAAAATACTTCCTTGAGGCCTATCCTAATTATTGTTTCCATTCCTTTGATAAGGAATGCCTCTATATCTAGCCATTTCTGACACTTGTTGTGGAGTAGGCTTAGGACCAAACTTTTATGTTGCCTTATCCACCACAACATTATTCATGCAACTTACCCCCTCATTATGTTCCATCAAATCCATCCATTCATACATGCCAACATTATACTCATGACCAAACATATTTACTTGTTCATTTTCTGGTCTATAAGGTCCCATTTCACTACAAACCTTAAGAAAGACTTGGCAAGTTGATTCCTCGTGACACTGTCCACAAGGTCTACAATAAGGAATAGCTTGGTGATCAACCAAGTTAGTGGATTCGAATGGATTTGGTGGCCTTTGATCTTGAGGAGGAGGTCTCTTTGGCCATTTATCATTTAGCCTATGTTGGGGCTTACTAGATTGAGCCCTTTCCATGGCTATCAACCTGTTTTGCAAGGTATTTACTTAATTAGCATGCTCTCTAATTTGATTGGCTTGGTTAATCTCCATTTGTTTAATTTGATTAGCATGACTAACTTCCATCTGCTTAATTAATTGAGTGAATTCCTTAATGCCATCATTGGAAAACCCTTGATTTTCAATTTTCTTTTTCTTCTCCTCATAAGGTTGGGAAGAAATTCCTCTAGAAAAACCAGGAATATTAGACTTCTTAGCATCCTGCGTATTTTTATCTATCCTCGTTGCAAAAGCTTGTGCATCCTTAAGAGTTTGAGGATCCTTATCCCTTAGTTGATATCTGATCTCTCCCTCAAAAGCTTCCATATAATGAATTAATATTTATGTTGGAGGAGGCGTAATATCTGTTGGGAGACTTTTAACCAAGTCATTAAACCTTTTGTTGAATTCATCCATGGTTTCATTTTCTTTTTTCTGACTTGTACTAAGGGAAGCTAGCAAATACCGGTTCTCTTTCTAATCACCCCACCTTTCTCTAAAAGCTTGAAAAATTTTGGCTAGGGTACTAAACTTGTTAGGATCTTGTTCTAAAAACCACTCAGCAGCATCCCCCTCTAAAGAATACACAAACAGAGTCATCTTCACATCCTCTTCATCATGCCCACGACACCACTTCAAGATACACAAGTCGAAATTCAAAAGGTGAGAATGGGTACTAATTGCATTGTTTCCCTGAAAAGAAGGCAATTTCTCAATAGCTTTGTCAGGAATTGCGTGAGGAGCATCTTGAATTACTGCAATATTCAAAGGCCTCAGTAAAGTCCTCATGATTAAGTTAGTATTAGTTGTTGTAGTATTAAAAGTTGGTGGATTATTTTGTTCAAACAAGAATTGGATATCAGAGATTGCTTCTTCTCCAAGACTTTCAAGTAGCCTACGAGGAGCAAGGCGGTTTAGTCTCCTCCTGTAAACCTTTTCAGGTTCAGGAAAAGAGTAAACCAATCCTTGTGAAGTGCTCCTAGTAGTATACTTCAAAGAATTTTCTAATGGAGTCGCCGCTTGAAGAGAAAGCAAACAATGAAAAACCAACCCAAGTTAAAAAAATTTAGGGAAAAATTATTACTTAGTTTTAAAAGAATAAATTAAGTTAAGTCTATTGAAATATTGTAACTGCAAAGAGTATTCTATTTATTATTGATGTATTATTCATTAGATCAAATCCCCCTTTGTGGATTGATCATGTCGGGCATTGTAAATGACCAAATCCCCTTTTGCGGATTGATCAAACCCTAATTGTAATATGCAAAATGAGAAGTCAGCCTCCAGAATAAATTAAAGTGGTTCTAACCACCCAGGAAGAGAAGTCGGCCCTGCCAGTGAAAAGACACTTCCTTTCAGCACCTACCAGATTGTATAAATAAAGGAGGCCAGCGCCTCATTTGTTCACTCACTCATTCGATCATCCAGAGTGCAAGTTTGGAGATGCAGTTGGAGAAGAAGAAAGAGAGATAGGCACATTACTTGGGAGACGACTTTCTGTAGTGTTTGGCTTATTCTCTTGACATTGTATTGGATATCTATATTAAGTAAATTTTTGTTGGGTTTTCTCCCCCATGAGGGTTTCCCAGGATAAATGATGTGTCTCTTGTGATTGTGTTTCTCTCAGTGATCCTATCTATGCTATGGTTATCTAGTAAATTGAAAAGAAACCTAATAATAGCTTAAACTCTAACATGGTATCAGAACTAAGTTGAAGAGAGCATCTTTCACAAGCAAAGGAAAAACGTCACTATTGTCGTACAAGAAAATTAGGGCTTTTCATTGAAGAGGAATTTCAGCCTAAAAGCCATCTAGAAAAGTGCGCCCTAGCCCAAGGAACTCTTTGGCACCTTCAGCGCACCTTTTCAATGGATAAAACTCCCGAAAAGTGAAACCCTAGTTTTCACCAGTACCAGAAGTACTAGGAAACCAGAAGTTCCAAAAAACCAAAATTACCAGAAAACCAGAAGCACCAGTCCAGAAATCCGCTGGTCAAGATTGAAGGGACAAAATTTGGATTTTCTAAAATCTAACCACACCAGGCTACTCGCCTCAACCAAGCGCACCTCCTGGTAAGTTCAAAATCCAATTCTGAGCATTTTCATTTTTTGGTCATTTTTCCAGCTCCAGGGAAAAGATGTTTGCAAGCACTAAGCTTGTTGACAAGCTAGAAGGTGTGGAAAACTTTCGTGCCTGGAAGTATAGGATTGGACTTATTCTTGAAGAGAATGATCTAATAAGATTCATTAAAGAGAATGTACCAAAACTCGTCGATGTTGCAACTAAAGCAAAACACCAAAAGGACACAATTAGGGCCAAAAGAATCATTGCAGATTCTATCAAAGATCACTTGATTCCTCAAGTGTCTTCAAAGAAGACTCCAAAAGAAATGTTTGATGTCGTAACCAGATTATATGAAGGAAAGAACATAAATCGGAAGATGAATCTAAGAACTCAACTCAAGAATACAAGGATGCAGAAAGGAGAAACAATCCAGGAATATTTCTCTAGAATATCACAATTCAAAGAACAACTAGAAGCAATTGAAGATACTATAGACAAAGACGAACTCATAATGACGACCCTTAATAGTCTCACAAGACCTTGGGATGCATTCATCCAAACTATTTGTGCCAGAAAGAAGAAACTACAATTTGACAGTCTTTGGGAAGAATGTGTTCAAGAAGAATCAAGAGTAGTTAACCAAGAAGCTTTGCTATCAAGAGATGAAGATCAAGCCCAAGCTATTCACACTAAAGGAGGAAGAAAGAAGTCTTACTTCCAGAAAGAAACTCATAAGGAGTCTCACACCCAAAACAAATTCATACATAAAGAATCTCAACAAAGCAGATTCCAGGAGTTTCAGAAAGGACAAAGAAGAGAAAAGGATTTCTCATCCTACCAATGTTACCATTGTGATAAGATGGGACATATTGTGAAACATTGTCCAGCTAGACGAGAAGAATACAAGAAGAAAAACAAGAGGCACCATGCCCATGCAGTTGAAGATGAAGAGCCACCCACAAAGATGATAAAAGAACGAATTGAAGACTATGTCTTAATCTCTGCCCTCTCAGGATCAGTATCACCTGGAGAGGACACCTGGCTCATTGATAGTGGTGCTTCCAAGCATATGACAGATTAAAGAGACATTCTCTCTTGCCTTTCAAAAAAGAAGTTTTCTCAAAAAGTTACACTTGGAGATGATTATCAATACCCTATCAAGGGAGTAGGAGAATCAAATTACAAGCTTAATTCAGGGACCCCAATGAAGATGAAGGATGTACTATATGTACCAGGTTTGACAAAGAACTTACTCTCCATCTCAACTTTAGAAAAGAAAGGCTTCAAACTTGCCTTCATAGATGGAGAAGTTCTTATGTGGGCCAAAGGAAAAACCATGGAAGAAGCAATTGTTAATGGAAAAGAAGAAGGTGGCTTGTATAAGTTAAAGGGTCACTCAGAAGCAGCCATGACCCACTCCATTGAGAATCCATGTGAACTTTGGCATAGAAGATTAGCCCACATCAACTACAAGGCAGTCACAGGTCTACCAGAACTCAAGGTTGACCATGAAGGTATGTGCAATGGGTGTGCACAAGGAAAGAACATCAAGAACCCTTTTCCAAAGAGAGACAATAAAGTAGAGGGAGTCCTAGAGCTCATTCACTTAGACGTGTGTGGCCCAATGCCATCATCCTCCATCAGTGGGTATGTATATTATGTATCTCGTATTGATGACTATTCTCGTAAAACCTGGGTTTACTTTTTGAAATCAAAAGATGAAGTGTTCAGTAAATTCAAGGAATTCAAAGCCTTGATAGGGAATCTTTCTGAAAGAAAGATCAAGATACTCAGGTCAGATAATGGAAGAGAATACACCTCAAAAGAGTTTGCAAACTTTTGCAAAGATGTCGGGATCAAGAGGGAGCTCACCACTCCCTACAATCCTCAACAAAATGGTGTAGCAGAAAAAAAGAATAGAACTATAATGGAAGCAGTCAAGACCATGATCCATGATCAAGATCTTCCAATGTGCTTATGGGCAAAAGCAGCAAAAACAGTAGTATATGTACAAAACAGATTGTCCCATAGTGCACTTGGGTTCAAGACCCCTGAAGAGATGTTCTCTGGAAAGAAGCCAGAAGCAAGCCATTTCAAAATATTTGGCTGCCCAGTATTTGTACATATTCCAAAAGAAAAGAGAACCAAGTTGGACCCTTCAGGAAAGAAGGGAATATTTGTTGCATACTGTGAGGTCTCCAAGGCCTTCAGAGTTTATATACCATGTTACCATCATATTGAAATCAGCAGGGATGTAACCTTTGATGAAGACGCAACACTCAAGAAATCAAGAAGATGCCAGCTTCAAGAATTATATGAAGACGAACCTGTAGCTCCCAGAGTTGCAGAACCGGTGAGGGAAGTCATAGCTTCCCCTGATGAGGAGATTCTAGAAGATCATGACATAGTAGAATCTCAAGAACCTCCCCAGATGATGATCTCCCACAAGAGAAATCCAGCCTGGGCAAGAGAACTTATTCAAGATGGAGAGAAGTATGGTGTCCCCGAAGGAACCATGAGACAAGTGAAGAAACCCAAGCCATTCACCAGTTATATGGCTTTGATGTGTGATCTCTTAGAGAAGGAGCCTACCTGCTTTGAAGAAGCCATTCAGAAGAAAGAATGGGCAGATTCCATGACAGAAGAATACCAATCCATCATAAAGAATGATGTATGGGAAATAGTTCCCAGACCGAAGAGCAAGGATGTGGTATCTTCCAAATGGATTTTCAAAATAAAACATGTTGTTGATGGAAGTATTGAGAAATACAAAGCAAGGTTTGTTGCGCGTTGCTTTTCTTAAAAGGAAGGCATTGATTATGAAGAGACATTTGCTCCTGTAGCTAGATACACTTCAATCAGAACCATCATAGCCCTTGCAGCTAAGATGAAGTGGAAGTTGCACCAGATGGACGTGAAAACTTCCTTCTTGAATGGTGTCATTGAAGAAGAAGTGTATATAGAACAACCTCAAGGATTTGAAGTTAAAGACAGGAAGACTCATGTCTGCAAGTTGAAGAAGGCTCTGTACGGAGTCCGGACTGAAGCAAGCTCCTAGAGCTTGGTGTGGAAGGATTGACAGTTTTCTAACGAGTTTGGGCTATACCAAGAGTAAAGTTGATTCTAACCTTTACTTCAAGGTTATGAATGATGAGCCTCTTATATTGTTGTTGTATGTGGATGACTTATTCTCAACTGGAG
This sequence comes from Picea glauca, assembly GCA_000966675.3. Lineage (NCBI taxonomy): Eukaryota > Viridiplantae > Streptophyta > Pinopsida > Pinales > Pinaceae > Picea > Picea glauca. Next base: position 101,469 of record JZKD02S0931227.1, read on the forward strand.
AAGAAAATTTCATCATTGAATGTAAGAAGAAGCTCGCTACAGAATTTGAGATGAACGACCTTGGCCTAATGCACTATTTCTTAGGTCTTGAGGTCTGGCAGAGCCCAAAGAGTATCTTCCTTAACCAAGGGAAGTATGCAGTTGAAATCTTGAAGAGATTTGATATGTTGGAGTGCAAGTCCATGAATACACCCATGGAAACAAAGTTGAAGCTCCTGGTTGACACTTCGTCAGAATTGATTGATTCTACGTTGTACAAACAGATCATTGGATCATTGATGTATCTGACAAACACCAGGCCAGACATATGTTTTGCTGTGAACACCTTGAGTCAGTTTCTGGTAGAGCCCAGACATGTTCACCTAGTTGCTGCAAAACATGTGATGAGGTACCTTAAGGGTACATTAGATTCTGGTCTCAGTTATGATGGAGACCATGACTTCAGACTGAGTGGTTATACTGATTCAGATTGGGCTGGAAGTGTCTCTGACAGGAAGAGCACTTCAGGATGTTGTTTCAGTCTGGGGTCAGCCATGATCTCATGGCAGAGTAGGAAGCAATCAAGCATTGCTCTCAGCACGACAGAAGCAGAATACATTGTTGCATGTTCTGCCAGTTGTGAAGCCATATGGCTTCGGAAGTTGCTGACAGGTCTATTCGATCTAGAGATGGAAGCAACCATGATCCTATGTGATAACCAGAGCTGCATAAGGATGACAGAGAACCATGTGTTCCATGACAAGTGAAAACACATAGAGATCCGATATCATTACATCCGTGATATGGTGTAGAGAGGAGCCTTAAAGCTCCAGTATGTTAGCATGGATGAACAGGTTGCTGATGTTTTGACCAAGCCTCTATCTTGTGTAAAGTTTGAGCACTTTCGAAATAAGCTTGGTGTAGTTCGAAAGGACCTCCCTCGAAAGGGGGAGTAGTGTTGTGTTGCCAGCCTTGTGCTGTGATGCCAGCCTCGTGTTGTGATGATGTGCCAGCCTCGTGCTGTGATGATGTGCCAGCCTCGTGCTGTGATGATGTGCCAACCTTGTGCTGTGATGATGCGTTGCCAGCCTCATGTTGTGATGATGTGTTGCCAGCCTCGTGATGTGATGCCAGCCTCGTGTTGATGATGTTGTGTTGTCAGTCTCGTACTGTGATGCCAGCTTCATGCTGATGATATTGTGTAGCCAGCTTCATGCTATGATGCCAGCTTCATGTTGAAGACTCTCATCCTAGTGTTGATGTTGATGATGCTCCAGCGTTTGTGTTGTGTTGTTGATGATATTGATGATGAGAAAAACTTATGATGATTTATAGATATGCCAGTCAGTGTTCCATATGTTGTTGATGATGTTGCCTTCTCTCTCTCACCTGATGTTGTTGTAGAATACCCTTCTTGTTAAGGGGGAGTGTTGAAATATTGTAACTGCAAAGAGTATTCTATTTATTATTGATGTATTATTCATTAGATCAAATCCCCTTTTGTGGATTGATCATGTCGGGCATTGTAAATGACCAAATCCCCTTTTGCGGATTGGTCAAACCCTAATTGTGATATGCAAAATGAGAAGTCGGCCTCCAGAATAAATTAAAGTGGTTCTAACCACCCAGGAAGAGAATTCGGCCCTGCCAGTGAAAAGACACTTCCTTTCAGCACCTGCCAGATTGTATAAATAAAGAAGGCCAGCGCCTCATTTGTTCACTCACTCATTCGATCATCGAGAGTGCAAGTTTGGAGCTGCAGTTGGAGAAGAAGAAAGAGAGAGAGGCGCATTACTTGGGAGAGGACTTTCTGTAGTGTTTGGTTTATTCTCTTGGCATTGTATTGGATATCTATATTAAAGAAGTTTTTGCTGGGTTTTCTCCCCCATGAGGGTTTCCCAGGATAAATGATGTGTCTCTTGTGATTTTGTTTCTCTCAGTGATCCTATCTATGCTATGGTTATCTAGTAAATTGAAAAGAAACCTAATAATAGCTTAAACTCTAACAAATTCGTTTAGACCAAGGATAAAAGACTTATCCCCGACAACGATGCCAAAGATATTGTCGTCCTTATACACACTTGCAAACGTGGAAAAGTCTCAATCCACTTAGTGTGTCCTTGGAGGCACAATGCCTAAGTCCAAACCCGCTTGTCACCTCGATTTGGACTTCTTTCGTCTAGGCTTACTCCTAGGGAAGCCAAGGGGGGTAGACCCTAGTTACTGTGTGAATTATTAGATGAATTCTAGGAGTTAATTTTAGTTTGTTAAAGGTAAGGGGGAGCTAGCCTATATGAGAGGCACCAAATGCAATGCACACCTTTAATGAAAATCAGCCCTTTCCCTAAGGTCAACTAAGACTAGTGCCTAAAGGTTGGGCAAGGGGCCAATTAAAGCTACAACAAGCAAAGAAATGATCTAAGACAAATTAAGAATAACTTTACAAATTAATAAATGCATATGATTACAATAATTGCCAAAAAAAGAATAGCTAGATGACTACACAATGTACCAAAATACAACTAATTGTCAATTTACAAATGAAATGAAAGAAGCACTTGCTACATCTATTACACCAATGAAGCAATAATTGAACTAACCACTTAATTAATTTTGCAGATATGTAAAAGAGAGATAGCTCAAAGATGCATTCACCACAAAGAGATAACTCACAACAAAGCTTGGATGCCCAAAGGAGATGCGCAACTTCAAGTGAGGTTGCTCAAGGACTAGTGCGCAACTTTAAGTGAACCAAAACTTTGAAAGAACAATCACCAAGATGACTAATGCGCAAGTTCAAGGATACACCATTCACCAATAGATATACTCTACTGAAAATTAAATGCAAGAGAGATAAAGCTTGAAAGTAAAGTTGCAGGAAAGTAAAGATCATACACAACTTAGATTAGATTATGAACTTGAAGCACAAATTGTGTGAGTAAATTTTAAGGTTGAATTAGGTGAGGTGAAGTTGTAAGCCTAAACTAGGTGACTTCCCCTATACTCCTACCGTTTTGGCCAAAATGATTGTTAGGTGCTCAATACGAAAGGCAAACAAGGTCTTACCCTAACTCCACAGGTCAACCCGGAAAACTTGAGCGCTCAACAAGGGGGACACCTAGTGCCGTGAGATCATCACTGACCTAGCACCCCAAGTAGCCTCCACAAACCTCCTTTTTGGCGGTGAAAGTTGTATCAGTAAAGGGTTCTCTAATTACTAGATAGTTTAATCCCTCCTAAAGCTACAAGTTAAGTGATTAAGCAAATAAAATTACTTTTAAATTGCTTAAGGAGATAGAGCTTGAAAAATAAATGAAATGACAATATGTTTATAGATCCAACTTAAACAAATTGCAAAAGAAAGAAAATGCTTCCAAGAGCTTATACAAGAATGAAATAAATGTGCTTCTGACTATTGTGGAATATAAACAATGAACTTGAAAAGAACTAAATGAAACTAAGAAGCATAATAACCATTAACCATTTAGCATATGAAACTAGTTTTACGATACTGCATGGGTGGTTAGGCCAATCCTCTCTGCAGGGTGTAGGAAAACAAATAAAGAAAGTAAATAACTTGAAGAAACAACTAATCTACTTGCAACCTCAACAAAGGCACAAGATGGAGGACAAACCCATTGGTTTTGTGCCCAAGTGGGTGAATGAAATGAACAAACACTTGAAAGGAAAAAAAAAGATCCTAGCCTCTCAACCTTGCCTTAAGAGCAAGTGGGGCTACAAATTAGATGCAATAAAAAGAAAACTAATTACCTAGCCTTACTATATTGCATGGGTGGCCAAGCCAAACCACTTTGCAAGGTGTAGGCAGAAATTATTTACAACTTATACAAAACAAAAAATTGAAACTTAGTGAAGAATGCAAGCCCCAGAGACTCTCTTGGGTTGCTTACAATCAAAGAAATAGAAGAGAGAAGTGAGGGGTCTTGTTACCCCAAGTTGGAGGCTCTTCTTGATTGTTTTGTGGCCCAAAATGGATAGCACCTCCCCTTGTCCTGGCGAGAATCTGCAAAAATCAGCAAGCAAAAGTTTGCTGGAAATGCTGAAAATGTACAAAACAACTCACAAAAATTTCTGTTAGTGAAAACATAAATTTTTACTATAAAAATCTGAATGTAAAATGTGTATTTTATGTCTATTTCAGAACTGAAAAACAACCACAAATCCCCAAAGAATGATAGAAGTTAGAACAGAAAATTAATGGAGGAACCCCTTGGTTGAACAAGCAACTTCCCAAATCTGAAAATTGTTTCCCCAAACCCTTAGTGACCTGCAAATAAGTGAGATCTTGCAACAAAACAATAAGGAGGTCAGCACATGAAATGGAAATTGCAAAATACTTTCCAATACCATACAAGTAACTCACTAAGTCTACAGCAATGCTACCATAAACTTAACCAAGCAAAATACTTTGCTTGGGATCTCCTAAATTAAATTTCAAAGCAACAAAGCCCACAAGAAAAGTATGGAACCAATATCACCTCAAACCAAAACCATAAAGAGCATCAAGAAGACTCCCAATGCACCATGAAATTCCCACCAAAGCTTTTATTTATTCCAAAAGAGTGCATGCTTGCAGCAAGAACTTACAAGAAGAAATGAGGAAGAAAGAGAGAAGAGTGAGAGAGGAGTGGGAGAGATTTGGGCATAGTAACAATACACTGAGAATAGATGTGAAATGAGGGAGGGGTAGACATTTTTTATACCTTGGAGGCAAGAGTGACCCCTCTTGGATGAACTCCAAGTGGCAATCAAGCAAGAGAGGGTGAGCATCTCAAGGAGGGCGCACTTTTAGGGCTTTGGTATGCTTTAGGGTTTGAGGGTTGATTGAGAGTGAGGGCAAACACCTTTTTGACCACCCCATAGTCATGTTAGATCACTAGGAGGGCGCACTAGGGACTAGGGGGGTCAACTTTATTTAATTTTTCACTTTGGACATGTTCCTCACCAAGGGGGGCGCAACTCTCCTAGGGGAAAAAGTGAGCTGAGGTAGTGGCTAGGTGTGGGGGATTGGGTAAGTTTGAAAATTTCTTTTCTAACTTAGGAAAAGGCATAGGAAACCTTTCCCACTCTTTCTCAACTCTTTTTGCACATTTTACAAAAATTGGCATTTTTACTTAGCCAAACTAAAGCAATTAAATTGTTGCCTTGGACTGACTTGGACTCCTCATGGACAATGACCTAGCAAAACTTGTCCAATTGAGATGAAACTTGGTCCAAGGGTGTAGGGGGTCTCATTCCATTTCTTTTGAATACTCACACCCCTATCAAAATCCCCTAGGACCTAGTTTTTACATTTTTACATCAAAATTAATTAAAATTACCATTAATTGGATAATTTTAAAAAATTAAAAAAAACTACTTAGACTCGACGAAATTCTGCAAGACTCTAGGAGATGTCTAGCATGGTCATTTAGAATATTCCTAGACCCTAGTCACCCATTGGGCTCAATCATTAGAACGCCTTTCACCACTTTGGAGGATTATTGTGGGAGTGAAAAACTCAAGGGTAATTAAAAAGGCTAGTTAGGCCAAATCAATTCCCTGAGGAAAAAAAACACTCGATGAAAGGACTTCCCTAATGATAAAATCCTAGGCAACTAACCTACAATATGATCCATGCAAACCCATTACATTATTATCCCACGCAGGGGAGCGGAAATTTTAGTTGCAAAAAAAGTGATGAGGGCAAAATTGCCTTGTAGAACCAGTAAGTCTTCAACTTTGTTGCACCATCAAGTACATAGCTTCATGGCACATGGAGTTGACCCCCTAGTTGAAATAGGTGGTCAACAATACCCTAGAAGAGAAGTTGGCCCAGAAGAATAAAGTAATAATGAAAAGACACTTGTCCAGAGAAGAAGTCGGCCCAGTCTAGTGGCCAGGAAGACTATAAATAGAGATCGTCTTGGCTCATTTGTTCACTTACTCACACTCTCCCAGCTACACAGAAGCAAGGCGCAAGTTTGGAGGAGGTGACATAGTAGTTGCAGTTGCACAGTTTATTCTTGTTCAGTCTTTTGGTATCTCTCTCTTATGCGCTACTCCTTGAGGAGGTGCGCTACCTTTGTATGTTGTTGTTGCTGCAGTTGTGGTGGTATTTCTGGTTGAGCTATCACTTGTGCTAGGGTTTATCTAATTGGACTTACTTTGTGAACGGAATCTATCTAAGTAAAGGTTAGTGTGCTCGGGGGTGGCATATATGAATGCCTATGGTTGGGTGACAATGATGTGACATCATCTATGGTTAAACGAGCATACCAAATATTCCAACATGGTATCAGAGTTGGTTACCTTCAGAACACTTTGACCACTGGAAGGAAGATCGCTACAGCGGCACCATGTTGTTGCAATACTTTGACAAACTCGTTGAGCACTGTCCCAAGGACGTTGGGGATAATTCTTTCACAGAGCAGTGCGCCTTACCCTAGCGCATCTCTAGCTATCTTCATATTGCAAGTTGGAGCACTCTAAAGTTTTAGGAATTGTCGTTGCCTTCCGCTGTTTGTCCTTGTTGTCGGAGGTATGTACTTGTATAAGTCTAAATTGTATCACTATCTTGAGGGTGTTTGCAGGAGAAGGGATCTTTTGTCCAAGCACAAGATCGGGAAACTATAGAAGACAACCCAGGTGGGAACAGCAGCAGTTAAACTCGAGGTTTGCATATCAAGTTTGATATTCCTTATATTGTTGCAGTTTAAGTATGTGTTGTAACCAGAGTAGCAATCTTTAGAATTCTATTATTTCCATTGTTATTGCTAGCTTAGTAACACTTGATTATTGTTGGTACGACTACCATTAATAATGCACTTGTTTACAAGATAAATTAATCTCCTCTAGGAGATGTTCTTGGTTGACCTTGTTCAAGGCAGGTTATCTTGTAAAGTCCATGGAGGTTATCATGGAGATATCATTGTTCCTGTTTCTTGTTCCGGGCAGGTCACAGGTAATAGCTCTAAGAGGGAGATATATTGACGGTTGCAGGAAGCAACAGTTTAGATGGTCTCTAGTTAAGACATGGAGCAGACTATCCAGACATAGAGTTGTGCACATCCTTGTAATGAAGGAGAGAAGGACGAAGTTAGAACCTTTTGGCAAGAAGAATACCTTTGCAGACACAGAGAATCTCATATGGAGATCAATTCAGTTGATCACTCTTCAGTGCACCAGGAAGAGTCAGTAAAGCCAGAAGGGCCTACCCAGAATCATTACAGTAACCAGGAAGAGACTAGCATGGTCCCGTGATACTTTGCAGGATGGAAAGGGGGATATAGATATATGGCATTGATGAGCCATATCATGAGAAAGAGCAGATAGCTACACCAGTGGTGAGGCAGGCGGGCCCCACCAAGTACCAGCTCAGAAGGAACTAGAGTTCAGAGGGAGTCAACCCTCAGGATCCAGTAGGGAGAAGCAAGCTCCCCAGGAAAGTTCATAGGAGCATTCAGACTCAGAGTGAGCTTGATCTCAGAGAGAGTCAGTTGTTTAGAGACTTTCATTCAGAAAGTATTCCTCCTCAGATTCAGATGGGAGAGAGAGACGTCTTCCAAGACTGACAGACATGAAACTAGATCGAAGCTTCAGAGCCTTCAAGGAGATATGAGACCTCCTGGGAGGATTCCCTTGTTTCAGTGATAAAGGAGAAAGCCAGTCAGATGGATTGGGATATGGATTCTTGCCTTGGTTCTGAAACCAGAAGTGAAGTTAGCGGTGACTTCCAAGTTGATCTACATAATCAAGCATGCTACAGATGGCAACATAGAGATGCACAAAGCTTGATCTGTGGCCCGAGGATTCTCCCAGCAAGAGGGAGAAGATTATGACGACACACTTGCTCTAGTAGCCAGAAGAAGTGTACATAGAGCAGCCACAAGATACATGAGAAGGAGTCTCATGTCTGCAAATTAAAGAAGGCTTTGTACGGGCCTAAGCAAGCACCCAGGACATGATATGCCAAATCAGACGGTTATTTGATGAGCTCGGGGATGGTTGCACATTGATCCTACATGTGGATGACCTGTTTCTGACAGGAGATGAGAAGCTCATAGTTGGGTGCAAGAGGGAGCTCGTTTCAAAGTTCGAGATAAAGGCTCTAGGTTTGATGCATTACTTTTTTGGATTGGAAGTGTGGAAGAGATCAAATGAGATTTTCCTTAGCCAAGGAAAATATACTGTTGAGATTCTACAGAGATTCGGGATGATGGACTGCAAATCCATGACCACACCCATGAAGATAAATCTGAAGCTCTTGAGTGACAAATCTTCTGATTTGGTGGATCCCACGATGTACAGACAATTGATTGGATCCTTGATGTACCTAGTTAACACTAGGCCAGACATATGCTTTGTAGTGAATACCTTGAAACAACACATGGTTGAACCTAGACAGGCACATTGGATGGTAACAAAGCATATGTTGAGGTACCTTCATGGTACGGTTGGATATGGATTGAGATATGTCTCGGGTGGAGATGTGAAGTTGCAGGGATATACAGACTCTGACTGGGCAGGGAATGCAATGGATCAGAAGAGTACTTCTGGATGTTGCTTCATTCTGGGATCAAGCATGATCTCATGGTTGAGCGGGAAGCAGACATCAGTGGCACTCGGTACTTCAGAAGCAGAGTATATCGCAGCAAGCAAGGCAAGCCGTGAAGCAGTGTGACTCTGGAAGTTGCTAGCTGGGATATTTGATCTAGAATTGGAGCCAACTTTGATACATTGTGACAATCACAGTTGCATGAAGCTTACCAAGAACCCTGTATTCCATGACAAGTCTAAGCATATAGAGATCAAATATCATTACATCCGGGACATGGTGCAGAGAGGAGCTGTGGAACTCCAGTACATATCCACGGACGAGCAGATAACAGACATTCTCACCAAGCCCTTATCGAAGAGTGAAGTATGAGTACTTCAAGGACAAGCTTGGAGTGTTGTCGAATGTCCACCCTCCTAAAGAGGGAGGTGTGTTGTTTCTTCTCATGCCGGCTAACCCCTCTGGCCAAGGGTTCCCTGGATCAGTCATGTGAGGTGACTGAGGGGGTAATGCATTGTCGAACCTACTGAGAGAAGAAACATCACACGCATAATCGTAAGACTATGGAGGAGACTGTGTGTCTCTGAACAATAGTTGTGTGCTACTTCGGTGGATGTGTTCCACTGGCGGAGGCTGTGTGACTTCGGACAGTAGTTGTGTGCTACTTCGGTGGATGTGTTCCACTGGCAAAGGTTGTGTGACTCCAGACAATAGTTGTGTGCTACTTTGGTGGATGTGTTCCACTGGCGGAGGCTGTGTGACTCCGGACAGTAGTTTTGTGCTACTTCGGTGGATGTGTTCCACTAGCGGAGGCTATGTGACTCCGGACAGTAGTTGTGTGCTACTTCGGTGGATGTGTTCCACTGGCGGAGGTTGTGTGACTCCGCACAGTAGATGTGTGCTACTACAGTGGATGTGTTCCACTAGCAGTGACTGTGTGTCACCTGACAGTAGTTGTGTACTACTTGGTAGCAGTTGTGATCTCTTGGATGACATTATAGTAGTTGTGTGCTACTAGTTGATTGTCATAGAGATTACCAGATCGCTTGATGTAGTTGTGTGTGATATTGCTTGATCGTAGAGATTGTGCTTGATGATTTGACCTACCGAAGGCATTGTAGCAGTTGTGTGCCTGCTAGCAGATTGCAGAGTAGTCAGTGGACTACTAGATGAAGACATCGTGAAAGATGCCTCCCTAGCTAAGAGGGAGTGTTGATGTTTTGGTAGCTGCAGGAGGATCTTTCCCTCCTAGATGACCTTTCTTAGATGCGGAGAAGATTACGGAAGCAAGAGATCCATTGAACAGATATTGAAATACCCTAGAAGAGAAGTCGGCCCAGAAGAATAAAGTAATAATGAAAAGACACATGTCCAGAGAAGAAGTCAGCCCAGTCTAGTGGCCAGAAAGACTATAAATAGAGGACGTCTTGGCTCATTTGTTCACTCACTCACACACTCCCAGCTACACAGAAGCAAGGCGCAAGTTTGGAGGAAGTGACGCAGTAGCTGCAGCTGCACAGTTTATTCGTGTTTAGTCTTTTGGTATCTCTCTCTTGTGTGCTACCTTTGTATGTTGTTGTTGTTGCAGTTGTGGTGGTATTTCTGGTTGAGCTATCACTTGTGCTAGGGTTTATTTGATTGGAATTGCTTTGTGATCGGAATCTATCTAAGTAAAGGTTAGTGTGCTCGGGGGTGGCATATATGAATGCCTATGGTTGGGTGACAATGATGTGACATTGTCTATGGTTAAATGAGCATACCAAAAATTCCAACAACGATAAACATATTGCAAGCACATCAAAAAACCTCAGCACCTATACCCTTTGGATAGGCCATACTACATGTTGTTCACTGTTGGAAAATTCATAATTTTTGCAACGTTAAGACTTAGAACTGATATTTACCATCGGAAGCTTGAATCCTAGATCATTTGTTGAGTCTTAATACAAGTTTGATATGTGCCTAACCTGGACCTAAACTTGGATTCTGAAACCTATCACCCTTGATTATTAAACAAGCTACATTTGACACTTATATCTGCCGAGACTTCACTGTTGAATCTCGTGTCACACACATCGATACCTCACTATCTGCATAACAATTTGATTTCTGTATCCCTTCCCTTCATGATCTCAAGCAAACAGTGACGAATGATATGTATCAACTGTTGATGTTTCAGGTAACTGCGGGAGGTATTCACCTCTGGGACAACCTTTCTTATAGAAGAAGATGCCAAGACATCAAAGGAAAACCATTGAAAGAATTAAAGAAACCCCAGAAGAAATCTATTGCTCCAAAAGTCAAGTCGGCCTGCTAGAAAAGATAAAGTAAATGTATTTTCCAGAAAGGACAGGTCGGCCCCACTGGAAAAGTTCACTGGCAGATTAGTATAAATAAGAGTGGATGCTAGCTCATCTACACACACTCTCCACTCTGAAAAACGGTGCAAGTCTAAGTGTGAGTTGCAGTTGCTACATTCCAATGAAGGAAGTGTTGATTTTTCATAAGCTAGGTTAAGCATGAAGTTCATTCCATTTTAGCATTTCACTTAACCATAAACAATAATGTTGCAACAACCAAGATCACAAGAAGAAACACCATGCATAAGAACACAAGAAGTATCCTAGGAAACCCTTCTCAACAAGGGAAGAAAACCCAGCCAAATCCTTTGCTATAATCTTCAAGAGAAAGACCTTCACCACCAAGAAAGACTTAGCACACAAGATGGTGCTTAAGCCCTAGAACTCTAGTGCCCAAGAGAGGTGCGCATCTTTTGCCAAAGAAGTGTACTTGCTGAAATTTCCAAACTCACAAGTAAGATGTGTTTCCACAATGGGGAATCATCCCTTACTTATATTAGACTTTGTCAAATCAACAAAGGCGTCTATTGGCTCTGTTATCGCACAATTTGTAGTTAAGGTTAAAGACGGATGGAAGAAGGTCAAACTAGCGAAATTGAGACTATCCCACCACTGTCACCTCAATGGGATAGCTCTTTCTATTTAGGGAGGTAAGGCCCAGGGGAGAGGTCGCCGGTGACCTGGGGTTTTGAGAAGGCAAAGGCTAAAGGCTAAGTAAAATATTCCCCCTCACAAGTCACCACCGATCAGATAGTCCTGTCTAATCAGCCAATAAAGATAAGTAATAACCAAAAAGGTGTACCTTCTCGAGAACAAAGCAACAAAGAAACTATGCATATGCAAGATAACTTGCTTGGTTAGTACTTCATATAATTATGGACTTCTAATATAAAGCAATTGACAACGATATAGATGAAGTAAATCAATGATGTAAACTAGCAATGATTATGATATATCACTTCACCATAAAGGTTAAAGGCACTTCACAAGTATCAATGGCAATCAATGTAAAAATATCAATGCTAAAAGCAATGCATTAGCAGATCATTCAATTGCTTTAAAGACAAACAAATGTTGCAATGTATAAGTATAACACTAGTGGATTATAGCAGAAATAGAGTTAGTAATTGTTAGTCTAAAAGCTAGGGTTAGTAAGAGTTAAAGGTTGTTCAAAGTTTAGATGTGTGTGTGATCAAGGTGCTCAACACATGAAGTCTTAGATCAGTGCATTATTAGGGCAAATGGAGTCAAAGATAGTTGCAAATGTTGAAGAGCTAAATGATAATGGAAAGACCAAAGACAAGAGGGTTAAATGTTGAGGTGTTGCTAAGGCAAGGCCTCAACAATGAAACCCTAGGGGAGAAAGGCTCACTAAGGTATAGAAACCCTAGGCCTTAGTGGTTTCTCCTCCTTCTTTAGCTTATTGGCAAGATGAAATCGGCTAGCTTGAACAAGAGTTTATAGGGCTAAAGACAAGAGAGTTAGAAGATGAAGTGTTGCTAAGGCAAGGCTTCATCAAACAAACCCTAGGGGAAAACAGCTCATCAAGGTGTAGAAACCCTAGGACTTGATGTGTTTTCCTCCTTCTTCGCTCAATAACAAGGAAAAACGACTAGCTAGAAGAGTAGAGTGTTGCTATGGCAAGGCTCTATCTTACTTCAGCAAATCAAAATAGCTCTTAACTTGGTAGGGACATGAGACAAGGACCTTAGCATGTGCTTGTCACCTGGGGTTTTAATTCAGCAAATCATAATAACAAAATGCAAGTAAATAGTACCATAACCATTCAATAAAGAACTGTTGCAGAAATTCACTTACATAAACCATGCATTCAAATAGCCAAACCCTGGTTGTAAACCTTCCACCAAAAAGAAATGCCAAAATAGTCCAAAAATAGTCTCCTTCAACAAGTGCACACCAATTTTCAGCCAAGAACCCTAAATGAGGGCGCAAATTTCAGACCTCACTAATGTGTGAGTGAAAGATCATGATAATAAGAGATTTTTGATCTCTTATTTATACAATACCAAGTGACCTTATTAAAATTTAGGTCACCAAAAGGCCTGACAAGGCCAAAATAACAAATAATATTGTTTTAAATTAAATGTCTTAAATTAAACCTTAATCAAGCAAAAGGTGAGACGTCATCCCTTTTC
>JZKD02S0931227.1:149914-160938 GCA_000966675.3 Picea glauca
ACAACACTTTTCAGCCCTAGATTTATGTTTTATAGCTAGCCGTTTTGCCAAAGAGTCTTAAGGAAAGAGGGAGGAGCATGAGGCCTAGCTTAAGCTACACCGGAATGAGCCTCCTCCCCTTAGGGTTTTGACTTGGTGGCCCTGCCATTGTAGCACAATTAAGCCTAACTCTCCCATCCTTAGGTTTAAATCTTTCCAAGCCTTTAGCCTCTCTCTTTGACTCCATTTACCCAAGGCACTAGTCTAAACCTAAAACGTTGAGCTCTTTTGTGTTAAAACACCCTTTTCAAACTCTTAATTTGAAACCCTAACTAACCCTAGCGTCATACTAACCCTAACTAGCTGATGACGTATTGCCTCTTTCTAACCATTACTTAGCATAAAAGTTGCAGCTGACTCATCCATTGACAGACATACAAGTGTTGAGTAATTTCATTGGCTCAAAAAGCAAAACGTTCACTTTATTGTCTAGCTAACCTAACCCTAACCCTAAGATGACGTCACACCTATTTTGAGCTCTTGTTTGGCTTAAAACGTTGTAGCATTGTCATCCATTGATAGACTTTGAAGTATTGGCTATTTCCATTGGCATAATTAACAAAACGTCCATCTCATAGTCTACCAAAACTAACCTAGAACAAGCTTGACGTCACCCTTAGTAGCATAGTGACGCAGCGATATATATATTTGAGCACATTAATGACATTTGAAGCATTGTGGTAATTTAAAGGTTAATTTTATACATTGAATGCTCTATCATTTGTATTTATTGAGGAAGTAATATTATAAGTCTTATGTTTTAATTGCAATCATTGACTTCGTCAATAATTACATTTATTATTGCTCATATATATTAAAGATAGTCATTAAATTGTGAAGTACTAACCACTGCTTGCACATTTAGTTTTATTATTTGCTTTGTCTCGCAAACAGGTGCCCTTATCAGTGGAATATCTTCTCTTTGACTATCTCTCGGCAATAATCTGTGAAGGAAAAGCTTATCTTAACCTTTGAGCCTTAAACCTTTGGTCCTTCTCCTTCAAAACCCCAGATTGCTAGGGACGTCTCCCTTGGGATTAGCCACCCTGAATAGAAAGAGCTCCCCATCGAGGTGACAGTGGGTGGGGAAGCTCCTGTTGCGCCAGTTTGATTTCTCCTTTCAAGCTACTTGACCTATCCTACAAACTGTGCGATAACAAGTCCATTCGTGCTTATTATGTGGACAAGGGGGATCAAGGGCATGAGAGAAAAGAAATGATATGGATGGTGATTGATGACCGATGGAACAACACACTCCATCGCCCCATTCATGCTGCAGGGTTATACCTCAACCCTGCATTCTCTTACAGCTATGGCTTCAAGTTTTATTTAGAGGTTATGTATAGCTTCTTTGAGTGTGTCCAGAGGATGGTGCCAAGTGCAGCTGACCGATTAGAGATTTCCCAAGAGTTGGAACTCTATAAGAGGTCCATTGGCTTATTTGGGTTTGAGATGGCCATAAATGACAGGAAGAACATAATGCCAAGTAAGTTTCACCTTGTTTTAAGTTTTAAGTTTCAAAATTCATTTTTCAAATTTCAATTTGTCTTGTCTTATGTTTCAACTTTCTCTAATTCGTTGTAGATACTTGGTGGGAAAACTATGGCGCAAAGGTACCTATTCTACAGAAGATGGAAATTCAGGTGCTTAGCCAGACATGTAGCTCTTCTGGTTGTGAGCGCAACTGGAGTGTATTTGAAAAATACACACCAAAAAGCGCAACAAGTTAGAGAATTTCAAATGAAATTTCAACTTCATTATAAAATTATAAATTATCATTTAAATTTTATGCTCCTTTACATTCTAATAAATTAATTTATGATCCTCTTACAGGTTGGATACCCCACGCCTTAATGATTTGGTCTACGTCTAATACAATCTCAAGTTGTGGGTGAAGCAACTTGAGAGAAAAATTGATGTGAAGGCCATTTCATTGGATGGGATTGACACCACTGTTGCATGGAGGGTGCAGGTTGAGGAACCTGTTATTGAGACCGCCCTTGATTGGCTAGAGGATAGTGGTGATGATCATGGTATCTCTGAGGACTTGGATCAGGATGTTCCAGAGGATATTCAGTTTCACGACAAGTCTGCAAGAGTGCCACCAGCAGAGCCACAGTCACAGTCAGAGGGAGATAGGCCCAGTAGTAGCACTAGCAGTCTACCTCCTCTACCTTCTTCTAGGGGACATATGTCTCGAGGGTCTTCTAGTTCTTCTAGAGGACGTTTGACTCCAGTACGAGTCGCACATGCCTTAAGGGCACCTACTCCTAGTGCTAGAGGAAAAGCACTTTTTGCAACGATTACCTTTGCCAGTAAAAGGGGTAGAGGGAATCGATAGTTTATTTACTTGATTTCATTGTAGATGACTCATGAGTCATGACGACGATCATGATACATTTATTATAGTTTTTGATGACTCAGGAATCAGGATTCAGGACATGATTCATTTTTTATGTGTGATGCATCACTGGACATCTTATATATCTTATATATCAGTTTTCTTTCCATATTCATGTGGCAATATGTCTATTTGATGCTATTGTTGCTTTAAATGTTTCAAAAAAAAATTAAAAATGAATATTTTTGTATTTTTTTAAGTCTGTCAATATATTGTTGATGTTTTGCTGATGTTTTGTTGATGTTTTGATGATGTTTTGCCGATGTTTTGGAGATAAATACAAAACGATGTTTTCTGGACCCCGATGATTTTTTCGCCGATACGATTTTTGTAACAATGGCTCAACGTTACATTCCCCAATGAAGAAGCACCTTGTCCGAAGAAAAAGGGCAACAACTTCCTTGAGGGATTTCACTCGTGGAGTGGAACACACTGCTCTACCAAGCTTATCCAAACATGCGAGAGACAAAGTTCCTTTCCACTTGTTGGACTTAACTTGCCAACCATTATTCACATCCATACAATACGACTAATCACTAGCCTCTACTAAAGTAGCCAAGATAGTGCTCTAACTTCGAGATCTATACATAGATCCTCTGGGAACTAGATCTTGAAATTATAATTTAACTTTATGACACAACTTTTAAACCTCTATACCAATTGTTAGACTATTGCATGAGGGTTACCATGTGCATTCCAGGTGATAGATGCTTGCAAATGATGTTGTTGAATTATTTATCAGGCATAGAGGCTTATTATGGCTACACACAGTTTTCCCAGCATTAAACTTATGGCCCCTTCCCATTAACTGCCTCAATGGTTAGGTGTTATGATCTCCAGAGTGAAGTGTCTAGTGAAGAATTATTGATTGATGCCCCTAGAGCTTAGCAGGATTTCCAGTGATGATATATTCAGCCTATGGTGATATTCCAAGTTGATATCTAGTTCATATTGGAGATGGCATTGTTGATTTTTCAATAGTCAAGGTTAAGCATGAAGTTCATTCCATTTTTAGCATTTAACCATAACCATTAATGTTGCAGCAACCAAGATCACAAGAAGAAGCACCATGCACAAGAAGACAAGAAGTATCCTGGGAAACCCTTCTCAACAAAGGAAGAAAACCCAGCCAAATCCTTTGCTATATTCTCCAAGAGAAAGAAATTCACCACCAAGAAAGACCTAGCACACAAGAGGGTGCTCAAACCCTAGAAGACTAGCGCCCAAGAGAGGTGCGCACTTTTCCCAAGTAAATGCACTTGCTGAAATTTCCAAGCTCACATGAAGGCTATGATTCCACAATGGAGAATCTTCCTTTACTTATATTAGACTTGTCCTATCAATAGAAGTGTTTATTAGCTCAACAGGGCCGACCTCTTCTAAGTCATATTATAATAATAATAATTATTATAATTATTATTAATTAATATTAGCAAGATTAATTATCTTTTACATTTATTATTACTCATATTAAGGTGGGGCCAACCTGTACCCTTTACATAACAATTAGGGTTACAGGCAGGTCTGACTCTTGAACAATATATAGCAAAGGATCTGATACACCCACTAGTGCTCATCCACTAGGGGCACATCCATAGGGATGTCATATCTCTGGTTCATTGCATTACACAGAGGAACCAAATCTTCACACGTTCACCTGTGCTCGTCCACAGGCATGTCCACTCTACAGATCTTCTTTCTCACTGCCTCACACAAGAGAATCATCTGGAGTCTTCCCGTCAACTCTACTGCTCAGAGGAGGCTAATACATCATCTTCATTTCTGTTCACATGACGATGCACCCAGCACTTTGGGATTTCACACGTTCACCTTGTGCTCAGCCACAAGCACATCTAACTCAACAGATCGCCTTTCCCACTGGATAATCATTTGGGGTTCTTCTCAACTCTCTGAATGGAGGAGGTCATCTCTACGTTCCTAGCTCTATCTCAGGTAGGAACCATGTACCCTTCTTAGGGGATTTCTCTCAGGTTTGTAAGCTGAGAGAGGGACTCACATAGCTGCAATGATCCACACCTCACAGGTTTGTAAACTGGAGAATGTCTCACATAGTTGCATTCATCAACACTCCCTCTCAGCTAGGGAGGCATTCTTCATGATGCCAAGTCTCATACGGATGTACTCTGAATTTTGTTTTTGGTTGGAGTCATCAATACTCCCTCTCAACTAGGAAGGCATTTTTCACCAAGTTGAAGATGTCTGTAATCTTCTCGTGTAGGAAGGTACTGCATGTGATTGATTTTCCTTTGCATCATATCTCTGATATAAGGACGTTTCATCTCATCGTGTCTCGATCCATCAGGAAACAATGGGTTCTCAAGGAGCTTTACACACATCTCTTTGGTTATCATCATAGGATCCATCTCATGGTCAAGTAAATCTGTCAGAAGCTTGTGAAGCCATATTGCTTCGCACACTCGATGCTATATACTTTGCCTTTGTGGTGCTCAAGGCCACAGAGTTTTGCTTCTTGTTGCATCAGGAAACCATGGAAAATTTCACGGTAGAACAACAATCGGATGTACTCTTCTGTACTTTCTGCTTAATCTGAATCGGCATATCCTGAAAACTCAAGTTCACACTGGAGGCATATCTCAAGCCATATCCAGTTGTGCCTCATATATATCTCAATACATGTTTTGATGTTGTCTAGTGAGTCTGTCTCGGTTGACTCGTGAAATGACTAAGCACATTCACTGCATGGCATGAATCAAGTTTGGTGTTAACCAGATACATCAATGATCCAATCAACTGTGGATCAGTCTTGTCTAACTCATCATCAATCTTTTTCTTTAAATCCATCACAGTGAATTTTGCATTCTGTCATACTGAACTTCTTTAATACTTTCACTGTATATTTTCCTTGACTTAGGAAAATCTCATTGGTTCTCTGTCATACTTCTTGTCCCAAGAAGTAGTGCATCATGCTTAGATTCTTCATCTCAAATTCAGAAGTCAAGGATTACTTGTATCCAACAACAAGGCTTTCTGAATAAGTCATCAAAATCAGGCTTTCGTCACCAACACTGTAATAATATAGGTTTGGATCAACAACACTCTTGATGAAATCCAAACTCATCAAGAATCTACCTATCTGATATAGTTTCCAACTCATGGATGGCAGTACGGATGGAAGTGTATCGGGTTTACTGGATCAAGTGTCTCATTATAGGCAACTCCCTCTATTTGTGAGAAACCTCTGGCTATAGATCTCGTTTTGTATTTCTTGACACTTCCATCAACTACATGCTTTGATCTTATAGATCCACTTGGAAGTTACCACAGACTTCCCTTCTGGTCCCTGAATAATACCTTATACATCATTCTTTAAGACATACTGGTATTCTTCTTTTATGGCATCTTGCCACACTTGTTCTCTTGTTGCTTCTCTAAGACAAAGAGTCTTAGCATCAATGAAGTGGCTCATGACTGAAGGATAGCTCGAAAATCTCTTTTGCTTTCTCGGGATGTGCCTTGAGAGGCTTGTATGTTTCTCTGCCTCTTGCAGAGTGAGTCTAGGTAGGCCTTTTATGCCCTACTGCAATATCTCTTAACATATCAACTGGAGAAACTGGATCAACTGGAATAATGTCTATCTCCCTCTGAACTGCTGAAGGGGGAGAAGGTATTGTCTCACTGTCAATCTTCATCTGAGATTCTTTGGGTCTTTGAAAGACTATCTCTTTTTCAAGGACAACGTTTTCTACTTGTCTCAATCTGTCTCTGACCAGGGGTGTCGATCTGGAATGTCTTTGAAGATTCACTGTATCCTTTCTTTCTAAAGGATCTAGCTTGGACTTCTTCTCTTTGGATACATTAAAATACACTAGGCACCCAAATAACCTGAAGTGTTTAATCTCAGGCTTTATTCTGGTGAAGACTTCTTCGGGAGTTATGTTTTTCAAAGTTTGGTGAAGACTCTTGTTATGCACATATACTGTGTCATGCATGCTTCTGCCCATGGAATCCTAGAAGGATTCTGATCATGCATTATAGCATTGGTTTTCTCAATGATGGTTCTATTCTTCCTCTTTCTCAAATAGTTTTGACTCCCTCTGAGTCAAGTGAATCCCTCTGAAGAATAAGCATCTTCTTTTCTTGTTAACCTATCTGGAACAAGAAAACAAAAAGAACCAACACAAGAATATCTCCTAAAGGAGAATAATGAGTACATCTCTAGAATCAAAATAATTTAAGGAATGTTGTCACAGCTACAACACCTACTTGTAATGTAGCAAACCTATAGAACTATAGGTTGGAGGAATGACAATTACAACAATCAAACCTGGAGTCTTTACTTTGAGTGTGTTGTTCCTTTGAATGCACTGAGATCCCTTTGGATCCATGACTTCAACAAAGGTTCCTTCCTCCTGCAATTTCCCTCATGGCAATGATACAAATAATATATACAAGTGCATACCTGAGGATGTTGATATGATTTCTCCAATGGCTCTTGGTTGATCTCTATCCTCTGAGATTTTTATGAAGAAGATAGTCACAGTCTCAACTTTTGTCATCTTTGTTATTTTGAAGTTAGCCCTTCAATGTAAGGGCTTGAGTAGGTGATTGGCTTCCTTGGCCTGACGTCATCTTCCTTCCATTCATTGATAGTTGTCTCTGGTAAACCCTTTTGTATTACCCACAATAAGTCTTCCTCTGAAGTCTTGTTTTCCAAGGACTTGAAGTTGCTTGATCCATCAAGCTTTATCTTTCATCATAATTTTAGGTTCTTCACAACCCTTTATCATCTGGGCTAGAAAACCTAACGGTTAGGCTAGGCTAGCACTTTTTAGGTTTTATTGGACTTATGACTACCAACAATAAGCCTTTGAAAGATAGGAGAACATTGGTGAGCTAAAGAGCTCCTTCAATGAGTTGCAGAAATCTTGATACTAAAATTTCTGCAGATTTTAGAGAAACCCTAGGACCAAAATTTCAAAATGCCCGAAATTTTGATCTGAAGCTTGTTGTTGGTGCGTTGAAGGAGGTCGTACACTCCTATGCCAAAATTAGCCCCAACATCCAAGTATTAAGGGCTGAAACTGAGAAAGAAGGAGGGTCGTACGGAAATTATGGGAACCCGAGGAGGGTCATACGGTTTCTGCAAAAATGAGAGAGGATGACTGAAAAATGTTTGTGCAATGGGCTCTTCAAGACCTATTCTCTGATACCATGTTGATTTTTCAATAGTCGAGGTTAAGTATGAAGTTCATTCCATTTTTAGCATTTAACCATAACCATTAATGTTGCAACAACCAAGATCACAAGAAGAAGCACCATGCACAAGAACACAAGAAGTATCCTGGGAAACCCTTCTCAACAAGGGAAGAAAACTCAGCCAAATCCTTTGCTATATTCTTCAAGAGAAAGACCTTCACCACCAAGAAAGACCTAGCACACAAGAGGGTGCTCAAACCCTAGAAGACTAGCGCCCAAGAGAGGTGTTCACTTTTCCCAAGTAAATGCACTTGCTGAAATTTCCAAGCTCACATGAAGGATATGATTCCACAATGGAGAATCTTCCTTTACTTATATTAGACTTGTCCTATCAATAGAAGTGTGTATTGGATCAACAGGGCCGACCTCTTCTAAGTCATATTATAATAATTATTATTATTATTATTATTAATTAATATTAGCCAGATTAATTATCTTTTACATTTATTATTACTCATATTAAGGTGGGGCCGACCTGTACCCTTTACATAACAATTAGGGTTACAGGCAGGTCTAACTCTTGAACAATATATAGCAAAGGATCTGAAACACCCACTAGTGCTCATCCACTCGAGGCACATCCATAAGGATGTCATATCTCTAGTTCACTGCATTACATAGAGGAACTAGATCTTCACACGTTCACCTGTGCTCGTCCACAGGCACGTCCACTCTACAGATCTTCTTTCTCACTGCCTCACACAGGAGAATCATCTAGAGTCTTCTCGTCAACTCCGCTGCTCAGAGGAGGCTAATACATCATCTTCATTTATGTTCACATCGCGATGCACCCTATTATCCCCCACTTTAGGGATAACTAAGGAGATTATGTCTCGAGGCCCACAGGTCCTAGACATGGAGTACCGAGAGCCAGATCGACTTGAGCATGGCCCTCGAGGGCCCATCTTTTCTTTTCTTCAATGCCTCCACCTTGTCAACAGCAGCGGCATCCATCACCTCAGCCTGGTCCTGTATCAGAGATGGATCTTGCTCCATGAGGTAATGAGTCCAGGTATCATGGTATGTGTCACTCTAATCCTCAAAACCTTTGAATATGTGCATTTAGTTATTTTTGTTTCTAACGGGTGCTTGGATCTTATACTTATCCACTTGACCATGTCTGGGGGGAATGACAGGATGCCCTAGTAAGCTTGTGCCCATAGGTTTTGAGTTGCCATTGGGGGGGATTCATGAAAATTCATCGTTTGTTCCCGTCATACTTACCACTTTCCATCTTACTCCCACTCATCCATCCCATTACACCGGTTCGGGCATTGGGTTGACCAAATATTTAAGGGTTGCACCTTACCTTGTGGGAAGAAGGGGCTAAAGGCCCAGAGGATAAAAGCAGTTTGCAAAACATAAAAGCCTAAAAATAAAACCTCGAGATGCTTCGCCCGGGGATCCCTGAGAAAGCAATAAAAGGCTTCTCAACAAGAAACAGAGGGACCCATGAAAAATAATAAAAAACAAGACCTAGTCAGAGGATAGGGGATCTCATCACGAGCCAACCTATTAGGTCCATGGGCATCTAGCGGTATGACACTACTAGCAGCTGGTTACCACACCAAGGTAGTGGCTCTTGGTGGCATAGCCAAGGGAAAGGGGGTCTCATCACGAGCCAACCTTCTCATTTCCGTGAAAGTGCTTGTGGGTAACATTGCCACCACTGGTCACCACGCCAGGGCAGTGTCCCCTGATTAGCTTCTTGAAAAAAAAAGAAATAAAGAATAAACATAAAAGGCATGAATGGGCTTGGAAACATTTGCATCCAAGACAGGTGCAACTCACCCTCTACAAAGGCACACACAGGTAAGCCATGCATTTCCCTGCTATTACTGCACCCCTTGTCCAGACATCCCTTATCCACCTCATCCACTAACATGACTTGGATTTGATTTCTCCCGGAAACATCCCACATCCAGTGAGCACTAGCCCAATAGGACGCCCTGTCACTTCCTCCAAACTTGGCTTAGAGATTTGTATAATGTCTTTGAGCACTTGACTGAGTAAAAGGGGTTTTATGCACATGTTTAATAAAATTGATGATTAGATGTGATTAACATTGCTATGATCCCTATGACTTACGAGCCCATGGAGGGCGTATCTGTTGATGTGCAGGATCATACCCGACGGACAGGTACACATGGGGAGATGATTAGTTCGAACTTCCATGGGGCTGAGAGCCCACCAGATGGATGTTGAGACCCTAGCAAGGGGCAGAGACAGGTCAGAGGGTTTGCACCGAGGAAGAGGAGGACGTTCCACTAGAGGCAGCTAAGCAAACTTGTACCCAGGGGGGTTGTGCCTTTTCCACCAAGATGTTGGCCTTGTAAAGCCATGACGTCACCCAGGACATTCATGACGTCATCCAACATTTGTGGAGGTTTTGGGAGGCAATTGTGGCACGTGTGGCTTGTTCCGAAGGCCCAAGGAGGCCTAACATTTTGCTTCAGGACGCCAACGTTGCCCTAGAAAGGGCTAACGTCACCCTAAAATGGCATGACATCCTCATTTTTGCTTGATTTAGGGTTTGATTATGACATTTAATGTAAAACTGTATTATTATGTATCTTTGGCCATGTCGGCCTTGTTATCCCCGCTTTTTAGGGATAACTAGGAGATCATGTCTCGAGGCCCACAGGTCCTAGAAAAGGAGTACCGAGAGCAGGATTGACCTGAGCATGACCCTAGAGGGCCCATCCTTTTCTTCTTCCATCAACTTTGTCTTGTCAACAGCAGCAACATCCATCACCATCGGCTTGGTCCTGTATCAAAAGAGATTCTTGCTCCATGAGGTAATTGGTCCAGGTATCATGGTATGTGTCACTTTTGATCATTAAAACCTTTAAATATATGCATATGATTCCTTTTATCTCTAACAACTGCTTGGATCTTACATTTTCCCACTTGACCATGCTTGGGGGAATTGACAGGGTGCCCTAGCAAGCCTGTGCCCATAGGTTTTGGTTTGCACTGGGGGGATTTCTGAAAAGCCATCGTCCGCTCCCATCATAACACCACTATTTCATCTTATCTCCCGCTCATTTATCCCATTCCCCTTGTCCGGGCATTGGGTTGACCTATTTATAGGATTGCACCTCATCTCGTGGGAAGAAGGGGCTAAAGGCCCAGAAGGTAAAAGCAGTTGGTAAAAGACAAAAGCCTAGAAATAAAACCTCGAGATGCTTCGCTCAAGGATCCCCGAGAAGGCAGTAAAAAGCCTCTCATCAAGAAACAAGAGGGACCCGGAAAATAACAAAACAAGACCTAGTCAGAGGATAGGGGGTCTCATCACGAGCCAGCCTATTAGGTCCATGGGTACCTAACAGTATGACATTGCCAC
>JZKD02S0931250.1:0-13866 GCA_000966675.3 Picea glauca
ATACACACTAGCCAGAATCCTGCAGACATGTTAACAAAGGGAGTAACCAGGGAGAAAATGAGTTCTTGCTTAGTTTCAGTTGGTCTTCAAGAATGAAGATGAAGATGAGAAATTTGCCAGGTCCAAGAAGGTTCACAGTCCAACATATACAATAGCGGTGGAGTTGTTGAGATCAATATCCAAGTGGGAGATTGTTGGTTGTGGAGCCTGATTATATTCCTGATTTATATGTCTTTTACTTTCAGCCGTGTTTATACCCCATGAAGTATTTACACCCTAGAAGTATGTACACTCTTCCACACGGGGGAGTGCAGAGGGGGGGTACCCCCTCTGCAGGGTCCGTGGGGCCTATCCCCCCGGCTGGGGGGTCTGGGGGCAAGCGGGGGTTCAGGGGCGAAGCCCTCGAAGCAAAAATTTCCTTGTAAAAGTATATTGTAATTTCATTGTAAATCTGGACCATTCATTATAAGGTCACAGATCTAACGATAGAGATTATGTTAGGGTTTTTTTCCCTAGAAGGCAACCCTCTTTTATGAGGGAAATGTATCGTGGCTATGGATGGTGGTGAATATTGTATTTTGAGAGAGGAGACTGTGAGAGAAAGAAGAGGAAGTTACAGTGGGTTTTGCTATAGGTTGTATCCCTTCATTTTTCTGGATAATAATAAAGAAAGGACCTGGCAATTTCTCTAGTGGACGTAGCCCACACTAGGTGAACCATGTAAATATGTGTCTCTCTTGTATTGTGTATCTTCTATGTTTTATTTCTGCATTTGTTTTATTTTATTGCTCGACGATCCTGTTTTTCTAACACTTTGTACCTAGGTCCTGCGCATCCTTGTAGTCCTCTTGAAATAATTTAAATAAATATGGTGCCCAGCTAATTGAGGTGCCTTCTGCACATTGAGCTACAATTGCAATGACTCTTGGTGGTACTTCATCTTTACAACATTTTTTGAGCAATTTGTAGGCTAAGATATTTGCGCCCAATTGTGTAGATACGTTATTGATTCGTTTGATCATGATGCCTCTTGCTCCCCTGGTAGTGCCATATTTCTTATTCATTTACTTTGCCAACGTTTTCTCCTTGGATTTATCATCCAAAATTAACGCGAGATCCATACCCTAAATTGGTAATCCTGTTATTTGCACAATAAGATCAATAGTTATGGGGATGGGTTTGTCTAGCCATATATCCTCTCCATGTGTGTCTGCTAACAGTTGATTGACGCATGCTGTCATGTACTGGCCTCTACCAAAATGTGGTAGCTTTAGAAAACCTAATATTCCCATTCTCTCCAACCCAACTGCCGACTGGTGTGGCTGGTTGATCATTTCTCCAAGTCGGGCTATGCCTATGGTCTGTATAAAGACCCTCTATGCAAGTTTTGGGAACTTGGTTTCGTCTGATACGTCATGGTCAAAATACTTGAGCTTCCTGTTGTGACCCATTAGTTCAGGTTCTACCTGTACTCCAGCTAGTATGCATGGTAGAACAATTTCTGCTGCAGGTTTCTTACAAGGTGAGCTCGGTATCTAAACTCTGTCTTCTTGTTGCGGTGGTTGGTTTGAAGTTCAAACAACTTTCAGTTGTTCCCCCATCAACCATTCTGGCCAAGCTGAGGAATTTGCAGTGGTATCCTCTACTGGTTGACCTGAGATGGTCATTTACGACTCGTCTTGTTGCACTGCTACTTCCAGATTTTGGCCCCTTCCATTAACTTCCAGGGTTGTTTTGGTGCTTTCAGGTTGCACTTCCTGTTGGGTTTTCGCTTCCTCATTCTGAGGCACCTATGCCACTGCTGGCGTATCCACTTTCACAGCCTCTTCTTGTGTATGATGAATCTCTTCCAGTATCGATTTAGGGTTCATCGGTAGCATCTATGGAGATGGGATATCGTCGATGTCGACGATATCTGACTGCTATTGTTTGTTCTCTTCCAACGGTCCTCGTGACCTAGTTTGAACCCTAGTTGGTCTGGCTGTTTGGCCTGCTTCTGCTGGCTTTGGTGGTGCCATAGTGGTGACTGTCAGACACTTTTGGAGTTCGAGTAACTTCTGTGAGCTCTGTGGTCTCTCTCTATTAGTTCTGGTTTCTATTACTCTCTCTCTGTGCTCCTTTCGTGAATAGACTAGTTTCTCCCGTGCTCACGTGTTGTATGGACTTGTCACGAATCTTGTCGAGGATGGTTCCTCCATTATGATTTTAATGCATCATAACTATGGGTTCAATGCATCTGCGGTGGTTTCGTACTTGCCATTACATTTTCTTTTCCATCTCTAGTTGGTGCGTTTAATGTGATGTCCCATAAGTCCTTGTCGTGCTTTAATTCCATCTAGTGTTGTCCTGTCATACTGTTTTTAGCGACTTTCCTTTTCCTGCTTGTTTCCCTTTGTATATGACTATCATCCTTACCTTTTTCTAAATTCATGTTTCAAACGTCATATGGACTTTCTATCTCTGGCGTGCTACGTGATTTTTAGTCTTGTTTCCTTTTTGTTACAAAACCTTTTCGGAGTTGACTATTCACGTATTCCAAAACCTTTTCGGAGTTGACTATTCAGAGTGGATGGAAGGGAGTGTTTAATCAAAGTTAGAATCCATTGGGGTGATGGCACAGGGGTTATAAAGTTTGAATATTTAAAAATATATTAAAATCCTACTTGTAATTGGTGGTCGAAGTGCTGGGAGGAACACACACTTTTCAAGTTCGAGTTGATTTAAATATTTAATAATATTATAATGTTATGAGATTATAAATGTTTAATACTACATGTGAAGGATTTTTAATTACTTATATGATTTATTATATTAAATAATCTCTTGGGTTGGTATCACATTTAATATATAATAAATGGGCACAAGTTTCAAAGCCTTTCAAGTGCTGAACACTTTTGGAGTTGACTCTTCAGAGTATTTGGAAGGGGGCATGCAAATAAATTCTAAATCCATTGGAGCAATGAACAGAGTCATAATATAGGTCCCACACATAAATAATTTAGTATTCTTAAACCATGCCCTTGTGTTATTGGTGGTCGAAGTAAAGAGAGGGGTGGATGTATTTCAATAGTGAAGATATTGGAAGTGGATTAAATTGATGTAATATGTAATAAATATCAAATTGAATGTATTCAATCCTTTTCTCCCAATTTATAAATAAATTTACATATATTAATATATGTATTTTAAATTACGTGAAGGAATATGGGAGAAATTATAAGCAAGGTTATTTGATTATTATGTTAATCAAGGATTATAAGCCTAAATACTCTCTAGTAAAAAATAGTTATATTATAACATAATATAAATTAGGTTATGGTATAATTAACTAACTTATAAGATAATCATTCCAACATGGTAATTAAGTAAATTATTTGGCTAAGTGAAAATATGTTTACAAGGGTAAATAATTAGTGAATATTAATGATTCCTAATAAGGATTTAGTAATTGGATAGCAAAGAGTGGTGTTCTAAGAAATATTAATTAAGAATTTTAATTGGTTCATAGGAGAGGGGATATTCCTCGATACCTTGGGCTCGGTGTAATGAGACTACACTAATCGCTCAAACTCCAAATGGATGGTATTGAGAGGGAATATTCCTCGATACCATACTCGTTGGAGGGAAGCAAAGGTTGCGCCAGAAGAAGGTCTGAGTGATGGTGGTTATAGGCCTGTGTGTGCTTAAGTTCGACCTAGCCATTTAGTCTAGTGCCCTGTCAGGATGAGGGTATAGCCACTTTAGTTGGCATGGACACTGAGGTGTCACATGGATGCCACACGACAGTAGGAGAGATGTTGTCCATGTAAACCGAGAACTTTGAAAGGCCATAACTCTCATTTAAGAGATCAGTTCTGAGCGAAATTACCATCGTTGAAAAGATCTTGATGAGAATAATATGATGGATTTTTGATAAAGAAGATTTAGGATCATTAGAAGAATTGAAAATTTAATACCCCATCTCCTAAAAGGTACTTAGGGGGTTGGGTGTGTGACATACTCTCTCATAGAATCCATGTCCCTTCTCCCTTGAGTATTCACTATCATGTTTTATCTTCTATTCAATGATTTAGGGTTAATAAACCTAGCCCTCCTTTGAGATTATAACCTATGAATTTAGGAAGTTTATATTATTTAGATTATGAACCCTCATCCCATTTGAGGCCTTCTAGTTCAGGGGTTCCTGGAACTAGTTCCCAGAACTAGTCCCCCTTCAACTAGTTTACCTTCACCTATCCTGAATACCACACCAGTTCTCACCATGGAGCTAACTAATCCTAACATTACTCAAGCACAAACACAAACCCAATATACTTAACCCTATATGTTGGGGTTGAATCTCCTAGATTGCATTGAGCTCATTAACAATCCTATTCAACATAATGCTACTTGGCTAACTATGCCAACCAAGATACCCTCAGATATGCCTAAATTTGGGGGACATGCTGGAGAATATCCCTCCAATCATATAATTTCATTCCATATTTAGTAATCAATGATTAACATAATGGATGAATCAATTATATTGAGGTTATTTCAATGCACTCTCATAGGTGTGGCTACCAAGTGGTACATGCTGGAGATATTACACACTCACCTACTAATTCGTTTTACTACGTTTTCTAGTCTAATGTTGAGATAGCTATCCATAGATGAGAATATTCTCTCTTGATGATATTCCCTACAAAACAAGGCACCTTTTATAAAATAATGCACCTTCCCTATTCAGTTTTGACTCAGTTACACTTCAATTATACTAGTGGAGGAAACTCATGCATGACAACCTTGGTTTTATCACTAGTAGTTGCATGTTCACCTTGTTTTTCTCACCAGGAGGACACATATCACATGCATGTGGCCACGAGAGCACACATCATGTGCATGCATGTGTTTCTGTGACCTCCATACATGTGACTAAATTAAATGATGATTGCATGGACAATTAACTTAGACTAGGTGGCAGATTACTCCTGTTTCTATTAGTGAGTGTCCATATCTCTCTACATCACTACTATGCCACATTATTATTATACATGTACAGTATATCATGTGTATTTATTTATTCTACCATTTGGTTAATATAATCCAATTATTCTTTCTCTCATTCTTACTTCTCTCTCTATGTTTCTTTTGCAAGCTTTGTGTGGATTTCTCTAGTTAGGTTCTTTGTGTAGGTTTCAAGGTTTCACCCAAACTTTACATGGTATCAGAGCCCATAGGTTACTAGGAAGAAGGTGCACAAGCACTCATTTGTAGGAACAAAATATTGCAACAATTAAAAAGAATGGAATTTCTACTGTCAACACTTCTTACGTTGCACAATTATTTCGAGTGGAAGTCAAAGTTTCTATTTCTTCACAGATATAGAGGCTTATATTGAATAACCATGGACACATAAGTAGAGATTGATTCTGTCGATGAGAAAAAACATTTTTTCCATAGACATGATATAGATTTCAGACTTATTTGCATGTCCTTTTCTCCTTAAATTCAATATAATGTGATATCACTCTCAACTCCAAATGAAGTATGGACAAAATTGGAGGTCCTATTTGGAATAAAGAAATATTGTGAAGAATGCATGCAATATATTGACAAGACAAATCCAGTAGAAATTCCAACACAAGAACAAGCTTCTTAGTTTCAAGATACTTCTGCATGCGCCATGCATGCATCTTAGGAGCCACATGTAGAGACTCCCATGCATGCATCTCGGGAGAAACATGTAGAGACTTATTCACACCCCATGCATGCATCTCAAGAACCACATGAAAATACTTTTGCAAGCACCATGTATTCATCTGAGGAGCCACATGCAGATACTTTTGCACATCCTCTTGTTCTAGACACTCAATATGATGTCTACTCCAAATCAGATCAAATATCAGATATGATTTTTGAATTAGATTTTGATGATATTGAACATGCATATGATGATGATCTAGATCAAATACTCAAGTGGGAATAATCCATCCTACTAACAATCGATTATCTTACAAATGATCCTGGCGATCTTAGAAGGACGATATTCCAATTTGTGAGAGATCCACATGTGCTCACAACCACAGAATTAGTAATGCCCATGCATTGCTACATGGTTCTAGAATTAGACCCTCCATCCTATGTAGAGGTTGAAGAGAATACGTGTCGGAAAAATTCCATGAAATAAGGGGATTGGGATTTTCTTCCTTCCAATGAGAAAGTGGATATATGTAGACCATTATTGCAGGGTTTTTACTTGGGCAAAGCCCACCACAAGATCACCAAATCTTGTGTAACAATGGAAGAAACTACCACTGTCATCTTAGTGGGATATTCCCTCATTTTAGAGATGGAATACCACAAGGGAGGCTTCCCTGGTGACCTCAAGGGATTGAATAACAATTTTAGTAGCCAAATAACAGTTTTATTAGCCAAGCCTACCGCTCCCTATCTTGATCACCGGTTAGTTGGTCTAGGTATAGGAAAAATAAGAGGTTGACATTGATTTTTTGTACCTACCTGGAACAAGAACACTTTGAAACATATATAAAACAATTACCAAGACATAATATGCAAAAATAACCTCTTTAGATACTATACAATATTTGTTGCAATGGATGTTACAATTTTGTAGCGATAAAAAATTATATGATAGCAGTAAATGATTTGTAACAACAACAATAATTAGTGCTTAGAAATACCACAATTGACCATGAAAAGTAAGCATATAACCATTAGAATGTTATTCAATTGTTAAATATGATTTTTGAGTGAGTTAAGCCACCTTTAGATGAGTGTATGCGACAAATTAATGTAGTTTTAGATGGTTGTAGCAAAATTTTATAACAACAAGAAGTAATATAGTGAGTTTTCTAGGGTTATATTTAGTATAGTACTTGAGAGATTTGAGAGAGAGGTTTTATCAATCACTTTCACCACATTAGTTTCTTCAATATTAGTGCCTTTCTAGGGCCTTGGAGTCTCAAATGCATCCGATATTGAATTTTGATATACTTGAAAATAAGAGGTAGGATCTAAAACCTAAGGTGAAATCACATTTGGGCCTTAGGATTTATATCTTGAGGAGAAGGACGTATAGGGTGCACACACATTTGGGCCCTAGATATCATTTATCCCTTCTTGTAGGTTCAACGAGGTCAAATATCAATTGTCTAGGACTAAAATCCTAAAGTGCTAGCACTTTGGGGATTTAGGGTTCTAACCATAGAAAGGAAAACTAACCAATTTTAGACAAACAAGACCTCATGAGAGGAAGAAGCACTTATGTTCCTCTATTAGGGTTTCAATAAACATGAATTCTTACAACAAAATACAAATTTCACCATAAACATCAATAACATAATAAATAATTACAGAAATTTACTTCATCCAATAAACTAAGAGAATTTAACTTGAAAAAATATTCATCCAAAATCAGCCAACCATCAACAAGAGATCCATTCCAAGCATAACACATGAGAGACAAAGACCAATAACCCTTTAGGGGCCTAAAATTTCAGAATTAATTACCCAAAAAGGTGAGTAGTGATGATGATAAAATGAAGTTGAGGGTTAGAATTTTTATATGAGGCTACCCTAACACAATAATCCACATAACATGTCAAAAAAAAAAACATAAGTGGGCTCGACCCCTCATTTAACCTTTACAAATGATAAAGTGCAAAAAATAAATCGTAATGACCCACACGTGTGAGATGTCAAGCCTCCTTAGGAAATGAGGGGGCCTCCAAAGGCTAGGTGGAATCAATCTAGAGAAATATGGGAGTAAGTGATGTCTCTCCTCACTGAAAGTCATGCCATGTACCATTAGTACCCCAAGAAATCACACACCCTAGGTGCGTCAAGCTCTATAAGATGATGTGATCACCAAAATACGACCAATGCCAAAGATATAGGTGTTGCATTCATTCCCTAGATAGATGCATCTAATATATTCCATGTATCTGGTTGTCTGCTATTGCAATGTCCTTGATCCTGGTGAAAAATAAGCTTCGTGGTAATCTGCCCAACCTATGGGATTCCAACCCATCTATGTGCCATCATGATTAAATATTCTTACACCAAGACCATTTGTCCATCGTCCCAGGTTCCAAGGATGTGAGAGATGATTTCTGGGGGTGGTGAGTCACTGGATGACCCACTACTATCCATCACATGTGCCAAGTTCTTGCAATAAGGAACAACATCCTAGGTAAAATCCCAAGATGTTCCTCAAAGAACCATGTCAAGGCCATCCAATACAAATAAAAGTATGAAACATGGTTAACCAAGGTTCATAAGAAACATTATTCCTTAAATCATGCAAAGTAAGATGTAACATAATATATAATCCATATAAACAATTCACCTCAGTATCCCCTTCAAGCATCACACCAACCCATGACCCCATGTGAATTGACAAGTTAAGTATGGGAGGGCCTTCATCCAAACCTATTAGGCGTGCCACCTAGACAATAAATAAAATAACTTAGGTAGAGGGATTGGTCTCGAGGGAAGCATGAAATAAAGAAACCCTTCAAGAGTAAGTGTGATAGTGACATGGTTTTAGGGCTTACTTCATGACTTATTCTGTCATTTAATCCATTTATATGAGATCCTTTGTGGAGGGTGCGCTTTCTCTTGAGTTACCACATTCTTAGGTGCTATTTTTTCCAATCCCCCTTTATCAACCATCTTACTAGTCTTCGTTATCATATTTGCCAGTCCCCTTTTATAAGGTTTCAATCTATACCATTTCTATTTGGGACTGAGGTGAGTACTGAAAGGGTAGAACTCAAGTTTGGAATAGATTTTGTTAGTCCTTTTCTATCATTCCTTCATTTCCTTAGCATCATTTTCATATTCTTTTAATAGTAGCTACAATCAACCTTTGGGCCTTCATCCCCTCTTCTCATGAGAGAATGTACCATGACCCATTATCAAAGTTTAGTATGCTATGAGAGGCTCCAAGATGGAAAGTGCTAAGTATTGTGGGGAGTGGAACGTTACCCTTGTGAGCCCCCCCAGTAGTACCCCTTTTCCCTAGGTGATCAAAACATGGGATTAGGGCATAGAAGATGACCACGAAGGTGAAACAAAGCAACTGACACAATTTCCCAAGCCAGTGATCCATTATCCAACTTCAACCAAATATCCTCATCCACATGCCCAACAAATTAAGCACAACACTTTGCAAGAAAGAAGGACTAACAAACCTCATGGTGACGATGGATTACCATTTTCCATACTATGGGTTGCTTAGATGTGATGAGCCTTGGTTGAACTGTAGCAGTAAAGGTTGATGAGGGGGGATGTTGGGATGTGATCTATGGACAAGATGATCATAATCATGGTCGAGATCATGTTCTCCATTATGGGCCACGAGACATGATCTCCTCTAGTTACCCATAGGCATGGGAGGGTAACATCTGGCTCCAACATGGGGATATGTGCTCACCGTAGAGTGCATGATAACCTCAACATCTCTGGTTGTCCAAGACCTGTAATCCTGCACCCAATTCAAACAACAACACCCTTTAGAAGTATCGATTGGTGGATGTGATCCACTAGAGTCAGTGATAAATCCAAAACCATGCTGAGAAGAAATATGTTTTTACTAAGCTACAAATGTTAAAGCAATGATATCCAATGATTATGTTCAATTTCCTAACATGTGTTCATTATGTACAAATGTGTATGAAATATGAAGAAGATGAAAACTATACTAGCATGAATGCATGATGCAACATATATACAAATACAATGCAGGATGAAAATGCCTACCTAGCCTACACTAATATATGTTAGCTTTAAGATGCGAGGTATAATCATATGACTAGTGAAACCATACCAACATTGTATCAGAGTATCTACCCCTTTGATTCATCATAAACCATAATAAGGACAAGTCAAGCACAAAAAGGTCATGAGTCGGGACATACACCATACCACAACTAGTAATAAAATTTTACTCATGGAGGCGGGAGGGAGCGATAAAATCATGCAAGGATGTATCAACACAACCCTTCCTTATCCATCCTAGGACAAGGTCAAAAGAACTAGGTAAAGGAAAATCCTCATCCTTAGATACCAAGCCAACACTCATAGATCGAGAAGGGGTGAGAAGCATCCTAAATAAAACTCTAAGTTTTCCCATGGAAGAAGAGAGCGCAAGGTAAGGGATCAAACGAGGCATAGAGAATTTTTTTCCCAACCCAAGGTTTTTTGGTCTTGTGTGTGAAACTAAAAACCCTTGCAAGGTTGAAAAACATTATGTCCTACAGGTAAGTGAATATCATGAGAAAATTTCCCAACCATATCTATAATGGGATAGCAAGGTAAAAAAGGAGGAGTATAGAAATTCTCATCACAAAAATCCTTCTCTGAGAAAATTATGTCCTTACCCTCATCAAAGTTAGAGCACAATGGTGGTTGAAATTCTTATTCATAGAATAAATACAAATGCTCAAAAGAGTATGTATCAATCCCTCCAGTATATGACTATAAATCATTATGAGAATGTTGCAATAAGTCATCCCTGGGTGATCATAACAAATATGTGATTATTTCATCTTCATGTTTCCAAACATATGAATTAGTCTCAATCACATATGGTTGTTCTAATGGAAAATTTTGAAAATGACCTTCAATGTCATAAATGGGATCTCCATCAAGACCAGAATGAATGACATCCCATTTCTATATCCCTAGATGTATAAACTCATAAATATTGTTAATCACACCATCACTTTCATTATAACATGAAGGGTCTAATGTATCCAAGGATTCCTCTAGCACTTCTTCACTTTATGAATCATGAAATGAAGCAACATCAAAAACTTGGAAAGTAGTGTAACTTACCATGTTATTTTTTTCATGTGCAGGAGGAATGGAAACTTGGATGAATTTATCAACATGAGAAGAAAATATTGACGCTTCATCTTCATGAGGATCCTCTTCGTGGATTAGGTATTCAACATGGTGTGTTTCATCGAAGTGTTCTTCTTCGATATATTCACAATGAAACTCATGTTCTACTTCATGTACTTGGTGATCTTCCTCATGATTCACCCTTTTAGGTTTTTGTTCTTCAATCAAATATTCGTTGTCTTTAATGGAATTATGAGGTGATTATTTTTCCTATTCAAGGGGTTGGTAACCCTCTTCATAAATCCTCTCTTAAAATTCTTGTTGATCATTGGATTCTTCATCTTCCTCAATAGGGTTGGAAAATAACCATTCCTTTTGGAGGGCCATTTTGAAATCATGGAGAATGTCTTCATATTTTTTTGTTCTCGAGGCCCACATTTTGAGGAATTCCTCAATGGAGGTTGCAAGAGAAGATATACTCTTCAAACTGAGAGTATGCTTAACCCAATCATTTTTTATTGTTTCCAAAGATAACAAAAAAAATCTTACTAACACATATTTATGTGTCACATCTATCTCTGAAACATACTTCAAGAAATTCACAACATGAGTAACAACCAAGAATGGGTCTCCATACAATTTTGGATAATTATTACCCCAATATGGAGAAAAGTGATTTGGGTATCTAGGAACATTTTTAATATTCAGAGAAGGAAATATTTTGTGAAGTGACCACAGTTCCATAATTCCATTACTTGAGAATAAACAATATCACAAAGTTGAGAGTAGGATGACACCTTGAAATATGTTAGTGGATTTGCCAGATAATCTCTTTAGGATCATCAAATAAAGGTGAGGGATTCTACCCTCAGTAGAGTTGCTAGGTAAAATTGTAAGGTAATGGATTTTGGATAAGTTTATCAAAGATTTTTTGTGAGGAGAATGACTCAATCCTCCCTGGAAATGATGCAAAAATATTATCGAAGGATTTGTACTTGTGAAAATCCCACCATAATATCCCTAAATATTGTGTAGCAATGGAAGAAACTACCACTTTCACCTAAGTAGGATCTTCCCAAATTTTAGTGATGGAAGAGTTCCACCATAAGGGAGGCTTCCCTAGTGACCTCAAGGGATAAAATATCAATTTTAGTATCCAATCCTACCACCCCCTATCTTGATCACCGATTATTTGATCTATGTCTTGGAAAAAGAAGAGGTTGAAGGTGATTTTGTGTACCTTCCTGGAACAAGAACACTTTGCAGCATATATACAACAATTACCAAGCTAAAATATGAAAAAATAACCTATTTAGATGCTAGACAAGATATATTTCATTGGCTGTTATAAATTTGTAGCAGTGAACAATTATATGACAACAATAAATGATTTGTAACAACAACA
Organism: Picea glauca; assembly: GCA_000966675.3. NCBI lineage: Eukaryota > Viridiplantae > Streptophyta > Pinopsida > Pinales > Pinaceae > Picea > Picea glauca. The sequence continues at coordinate 12,257 of JZKD02S0931250.1, forward strand.
ATAATTAGTGCTCAGAAATACCACAATTGACCATGAAAATTAATCATATAACCAATAAAATATTATCCAATTGTTAAAGATGATTTATGAGTGAGTTAAGCCACCTTTAGATGAGTATATGAAACAAATTAATGAATTTTTAGATGGATGTGGCAAAATCTTATAAAAAAAAATGTAATATAGTGAGTTTAATAGGGTTAGAGTTAATATAGTTAGTATAGTACTTGAGATATTTGAGAGAGATGTTTTATCAATCACTTTCACCACAATAGTTTCTTAAATATTAGTGCCTTTCTAGGGCTATGGAGTCTCAAATGAATCCAATATTGAAGGTTGATCTACTTGAAACCAAGAGGTAGGATCTAAACCCTAAGATGCAAGCACATTTGGGCCTTATTATTTAGATATTGAGGAGAAGGATGTCCAGGGTGCAAGCAAATTTGGGCCCTAGATATCATTTCTCCCTTCTTGTAGATTCAACTAGGTCAAATATCAGCTGTCTAGGGATAAAATCCTAAAGCGCTATCACTTTATGAATTTAGAGTTCTAACCCTAGCAAGGAAAATTAACCAATTTTATACAAAAAAGACATTGTGAGAGGAAGACGACCTTATGTTCCTCTCTTAGGGTTTCAATAAACAAGACTTCTCGCAACAAAATAACAATTTAACCATAAACATCAATAGCATAACAAATAATTGCAGAAATTTACTTACTTCCTCCAAGAAACCAAGAGAATTTAACCCTAATTCCATAAATATCCATCCAAAATCAACCAACCATTCACAAGATATCCATTCCAAGCATATCACATGAGAGATAAAGACCAATAACCCCTTAGGGGTCAAAAATTTCAGAAGTATTTACCCACAAAGGTGAGTAGTGATAATGATAAAATGAAAGTGAGGGTTAGAGTTTTTATATGAGGCCACCCTAACACATTTTCCACATTAAATGTCAACAACAAAATAGAAGTGGGGTCGACCCATCATTTAACCTTTTGTTGATGTTTGAATTAGTAAATATCGAAACAATGACCTCATGAGGATATGAATCCCCCTACGTTTTTATAGAGGTGGTACTCCTTTTTGGCTAAAAGATATATCTTGAATATCTTGGATTAGGGAGAATGCTAAGGAGAAAACCCTAGATCTTTATTTCTTTGATTTGTATATGGAGTGGTTCTTGGTAACCAAATATGATCTTTATGTTCAACAAGAAGTCTTTTAAAAATAGAAAGATTGAATGGAGGCTTCAATATATGAATATATTTGTGCTCAACATCATATATATAACCTTCTTAATTACATACAAATAGTGAACACATCCATATATTCTCTTGAGACGAAGGAGAGAATAATTTTGACCATCTCAATTTTTTTTAAAAGAGTATTGTAGTTTAAACATAAGCGAATTTTTTAAGCATATTGTTATCACACAATTTGTACTTACCCAAAGCCAAAGGCAAGTGAATTATAAATTCGCGTAACAAGGAGGATGTCCTATCACTGTCACCTTAATAAGACACCTCTTTCTATTTAGGAGTAGTACCCCAGGGGAGACGTCCCTAGTGACCTGGGGGTTTGAGAAGACTAAGGAAAAATTATTAA
>JZKD02S0931294.1:0-13866 GCA_000966675.3 Picea glauca
AAGAACAATACCAGATAAAATATATGAATTGTAACTATGAAAAATCCACATACTTGGATACATAAGTGTAAATATTGCTAAACCTGGTTATTTTGATACTCACGGGATCTCTGCATTCTTTGAATTACTCGTCTTTCTTATTTGGATGATCTGAATATCCTTGCGCGCAAAATGATTTCATTTACAACGAATCAAGATATTTTAAACCAGGGAAGAACTTACCATGTCGCATCAACCATTCAATTCGATTGAAGAGTGAAATTTAAACAAATCTATCGCCGAATAGCCATAAATTAAATTCATCGTGGGTTGATGGTGGAGGCGCGGGGGGTGATGTGGTCTATCGGTGATTTCAAAATAATTTTTTGATTGGCGCATGACGTAGAAACTAATGTGGGATTTGGTATTAATTAGCTCCTTAAATGCCCAAAATTCGATCGTATCTAACGCTAAAACGTCCCATCATGTCGCTCTCTCAGTGGATGAATCGGGGATCGGGGATGTGTTATGAACATTTCCATTGATGTTCTTATGCAAAAATATATGACATCGATCAATCTCACCGTACAATGTTGTCGTGGCAAAGGTTGAATCAGAGGTGTGACTCGGACCTAGGGAACCAAGAATGACTCGAGGTAAAACTAGACCGTACGGTTCTCCAATCTCGCAAAGACACGTGGCATTGAAGATCAATGACCTAATCCGTGTGTATTAATTGGAGTCGAGACTTTCCTTAACTTATTCATTCTAAAACCTTAGCTTGTCGATGCCGAAAATGTATCCAGGGTCGACGATCTATGATAAACCTATCAAGTGCTTTCTTCGCATTAGCTTCCTTGAAAACGTCCCGATGCTGAAAATGCATTGGAGATCGACAATCGGGAATACTCTTTAGCTTGGTCAGAATGTTCGTAGTGATCCTTTTAGCTTTTCCCCGATTCTGATAAGCACGTCGGGTGTCAACTATCGACGATATCCTTATGAAATACTTTGACACAAACAAAAAAAACTTTTTGTTTCCGATGTCAATGGAGAACAGTTCTCGGTGACTGAGGTTTCCCGAGGGGTTCTTTTCCTTCTTTGAATTCCTTCCGATGTTGAATCTGAGCGTGTCGGGTGAAGTGTTTTGGCTGTTGATTCTTTACTTAGGTGTTAAGGATTTTTAATTCACAGGGTTTCATAAGTTCAAACAAACCTGAATAGCTGATGAGAGTCATGATAATAAGAAAAGACAAAACATTTCTTAAAATGAAGTCGAATCAGACAATGCAAAGATCAAGTGGTACCCAAAAATGTAAAAATTTGACATAGGCTTTTTAGGGTGTGTTGAGTGCTCAACAGTATCAATTGGCGTAATTGTTCTTCTTGCCAGTAAGTTTTTTTCTTGATTTGTCGTTATTAACTTTTTATTGTGTGCACTATGTTTCACGCTAGCTTAACCTTAGAGTTTTAGTTGATCATTTCTCAAGGTGGAATATCAACAGCTTCATTGTTCGCATAAGATTCAAGGCATGTCACCGGTTACGTTGGAGCCACCTTCTCCATAGCTGAGGCACACGCTAGATCAAGACAGTTCATTTGAAGTGACTGGGCCACAAGAAATTGTACCCGATCCAACTCCCAGAGAAGACTTTTCTACACCGGAGGAGTCCACCATTTATGACCTCGAATTTGAAGGCTTCAGGACCACAAAACCTCTTTTCACTGACTTATTAGTGCCTCTTTTTATTCAAATAATCCCTCTCAAGGTGACTTCACTTGAAATTTAGTTTGTTAGACAAGCGGTGATGGAAGCAACTAGTGCTAGCTCTTTTGGGAGTCCTCATACTCCTATCTCAGTTACCTCGGGATGGGGTGTCATGCCTCCCCCCCAACTCCACCTTTCAGGACTATGGAGATTGAGACACCCACTACTTTGAGAAGTGGCACAGTCCCCTCAATGACTCTGACCAATGTTCCCTCTATCCAGAATGTGTATGGCACTCCCTTTTCATATGGGATGTCAAGTTTCAACTCTAGTTTGATATTAACCTAATCTACTCTACAGATTGTTGGTTTGGGGGCAGGAATCTCTAACTATCCCTTACAAGGATCTCTTGCGGGCACCACTACCCTATTTAACGTTATCCCTTATGTTGGGGTTCATATCCCTCCTCTGTCCCCTTCGCTAGGAGGCACTTTCTAGCAGCCAATTGGGCTTAACACCAGCTCTATTTTGTTCATTGGGGGGAGTCATGGACCTCAATCCTATATGACTTTGGTAGGGTCTATGTCTTTTTCATTGTTCGGTGTGTTTGGAAATAACACTTTCTCATCATCCACTTTATCAATAGGGGGAAACCCCTTCTTTGTTCAACCAAACCCTATGCAAGGATTCATTCCTTCACAAGGAGTGATGACAGGAGTTTACTCCTCACAAGGTATTGGAAATCCCTGACAGGGCTCATTTCCTTCGCAATGGATTTCGATCAGGGGAAACCCCTCCCACACTTATTGGAACCCCAGGTAGGGTTCAATACCTATGTCAGGAAGGTTGGCTAGGGGCATCCCCAACCAAGGTCCTTGGAATATCGTGGAGGGAGAAAACCCTACACAAGGTATGTCATCAAACTACGGGAATCAGGCGACAATGCAGAATCAAGCGCAAACTCCTTTTACTGGCTAGGGCCACCATGGTTTCTACCAAAACCTTGTCCAGCAGGAAAATGTTTCCTAGAAACCTGGTTCCATTCAAAATCCAGGCCCCTCATTTCCTTGGAATCCACCACAACCTAGACTACCTTTCCTGGAAACCATACATTTTCCAGACTTGTCAAGGCTATTGAACGACCTGATCTATCATGATCCATGTTGGCCCCCATGTCGACTAAGGTTCCCTCAGACATCCCTAAGTTTGAAGGCAAGCCTGGCGACGATCCAAGCGATCATGTTACGAAATTTCATTTATGGTGGTCATCCAACTCATTAAAGGATGACTCCATTCAATTTTGTTTGTTTCAGTTCACTCTTATAGGGGGTGTTGCGAAATGGTATATCGATCTCGATAACTCAAAGTAATATTACTTTAATGACCAGGCTATGGTTTTCTTAAACCATTTCCAGTTATCAGTAAGATATGATTTCAACATCGATTTATTGGCCAACTTCGACCAAACAAAATTCATCCATATCTTGGATCACATCCGAGAATGGCGTCGATGAAATAGCTTGATCAAATTTAAGGACCCTCCCACATTTTTTCTCGTGTGGCTCCTCAATTCCTTGGTTCCTTGTGTATCCAAATACATTGTGACATCCAGGGTATTTTTCTAAAGAAGAGGCTATCATGAGAGCCCAGCAACTGCAGCTGATTTACTTGCAATCTGGTATGCTATATGAGATCATGTCAGATGCACCACGGTCAACTTTTGACAAGACCAAACATAATTTTGGGCCTCATGTCGATGGCATAGTAGGCTCAGCATGGAGCAATCCCACAGATCATTTAACTAATCAGTTACAACAGTTATTGATTCAATCAACTGTGGCCAGCCAAACTCCTAGTTTGGCTTCCCCCGTAACCCAAACGTCGAATGTAGACAGTGTGCAATTGACAAATCCCAAGGGTAACCAACAATATGAGGGAAAGAGGAAATCTAAAAACAAGAAGGGTAAAGGGGATAAGAAGGTTGTGAATAATGCTGGCAAGGGTAAAAATGAAAAGAGTAAGGTGAACTTTCCATTTAAGCTTTGCATGGACGACCACTTGACTCACCAATTCCCTCGACTTAGGGAATCCCAAAAGCTATTGGAATAGTACCATCCTGACGTGTTAACCAACCCTTTTCTACAAGGGAAAAATATAGCTCAAGATTCATCATCCACGAATGCTCCTGGGCGAAATCAGGGAGCCCTCGTGCCTAATACTAATAACAGAGTCGCAAATGTTTATATGATGAGATATGATATTGTTCATCTGCAGACCAGGGCTCATAATTACAGAATTCCATAATCTATTGAGAAAGGAAAAGAAACCTCCAACCCACCTCATCCTCTTCAAATTGAGAATATTGTGGGAGAAACTATAATTTGCATCCCTAAGGGTGCGTTTAAAAAGGATTCTCACAACCTGAATGCAAGGGTTGCTCATAATTACTCCATCATGGAGGATCTGGCACAAACTCCTTGTGCAATGTCTACTTTGGAGGTCCACCAAATTTTCCCCTCACAGAGGAAAGAATTGTTGTCTGCCTTGGGAGCGGTCGAGACTACTAACTTGGGAATGATTGTTTTTTACCCTACAGATTATAAAACTCGTCTTCCACACCACGTTGGTTTTTAGATAGTATGGGTGTATGCCACGAATTCATTGACATGGAACATTTTTTGTACGATGGTTGATGAGGGTTCATTGATTTGCATGATGTCATTGGCATGTTGGAAAGACATTGGTCAACCTGAGTTGTCTATGTCGCGCATGTTGCTAACCTCATTTGACAGTTAATATTTTAGACCACATGGCATAATTCCCTCCTTCCTCATGCAGTTGGAGGGAAACGTTGTCTGTGTCAAGGTAGAAGTAGTCAGTGTGCCTCTCGACTACAATTGTTTGTTAGGGTGGAGTTGGACCTATGCTATGACAACGGTTGTATACATTGTGTTTCGGGTCTTATGTTTTCCTCACGAAGGCCAGATCATAATTATTGATCAGTTATCCTTCTCCCATCCTGAACCTTCATTAGGGGCATCCACAGTCCTGATGATTGACCACCCGCAACCAAGTACCATCAACTTAGGTGTCGAATTGTTTCCATATTTAATGGGGACTTTTGATTATCCGCTGCAAGCTAATGATGTCAAGTTTATTTCAGTTGTCCCTGACTAGCTAAAGGCTGTGATATTTCAATTCGCTTCTTTTAGAACTAGTTAATTTAACAACCCATGGATTTTATCTTCCCCATTAGCTTCGATGGAAGATATAGGGCACCCTAGAAAGAAAAAGAAACCTCCAACCCACTGCATCCTCTTCAAATTGAGAATATTGTGGGAGAAACTATGATTTGCATCCCTAAGGGTGCGTTTAAAAAGGATTCTCACAACCTGAACGCAAGGGTTTCTCAGAATTACTTCATCATGGAGGATCTAGCACAAACTCCTTATGCAATGTCTGCTTTGGAGGTCCTCCAAAGTTTCCCCTCACAGAGGAAAGCATTGTTGTCTAAATTGGGAGTGGCTGAGACTACTAACTTGGGAATGATTTTTTTTTACCCTACAGATTATAAACCTCATCTTCCTCACCACGTCGGTTTTCAGATAGTAGTCTCAGCCAAGCTAGATATCGTTTTGGTGTTCCAATTATTGACTAAGACACAATTTATTAGAAGAAAACATGCACGCAATAAACGATGGAAAGAAAAATAGTTTCCTTAACTCTAATCATCAATCACATATTAACACCACTATTTACTTTTCATCATTAAATACAAGAACTATGAAAAACATTGAAATCATAAATGATTCTTCTCCACATCCAATCATACACACTTTTGATGAAAAACACAAACTTGTCTCTGGTCCTAAACATGACTTCTCAATTAAGGCATCTCTGAAATAGTTCTTTACAAATCCAAAAATGAGGGTCTTTGCAACAACCATCAACCCTTTGCTAACAGGTCGATCCTCTTATTTATAACATACCATTAACTAAAAATAACTATTAAAGTGTAGCTAAGTAAAACAAAGACTCACCACGTGGCGCTTTCTTCTATCAGTCTTGAAAGAGTCATCAAATGATATCACTTGAGTGGATGACTCCTCTCGTACTCCAACCACTTGACGAAGAGATCCTCTCATGTGTTAGCATATGGGAATCTATGTTGTTCCATTGTGGATGAAAGGATCTCTCTTATCTCTACTGCCCATGTCGGATACTTGACTATTCTGGCACTTAACTGCTGCAACATGGCTCGAGCTTTGATCAGATGCTCCATGAACTGTTGCACCTGTCCTAGTTCCATGTATACCACCTTTTCTATTTCCACAGCCCATGATGAGTCTTGTTCAGCATGTGATTTGACTATGTCACGCAAGTCGACAAAGTCATCTAGTGTGTTGAATTCGGGGAGGCTGATGTCTCTCATTGCTCGGTTGATCTTGGTCCATCTTTTCTCGCACTCGGCCCATTTCTATTCCATTTCCCGATGAGGTCCCTGAGCCATTTTTAAGCAATATTTGATCGATTTCCTTATGCATTCGATGTTTCTTTTCCTTAGCACCTGAATGTCATGCTCTTCGGCATCTCAACCCTATTGCACCACGCTGATATAGTCGATCATTTCCATGGATTGGTGTGCTTTCTCGTACCACCTCTCCATATCCTTGCACATCGCCAATTCCATGATGGTGTCTTCTTGAAGCTCGGTTATTCTTGGAGTGAATAGGTGTTGTTCATATGTAAATTTTTTTTAGGCCTCCTAGAATTCGCCTCTCAGAAACATGGAAACCATAGGGAATGAACGCACGCTTCTTGTCTTTGACTAAGGTGGCATTGTAACCTTGCATAATGGTTTGATAACATATTTCTCCCACTACAAGTTAGTCAAGGACATGCACTGGTAGGATATGTGGTGCTCCGGTGGCCTCAGACACCCTGATGTAGGTGTCTCGCTCGTCCAAGTACCAGTGACCTACTTTGAAAATCATTTTCTTGGCCGTAGCCAATAGTCTCAGGCATTCCTTCTTAAAAATAATGAAGTAAATTTGTGCAATGAATTCATCACAGATGAGGGAGTCATATATTTTATAATTGTTCTCCCATAGCACACTAAAATAGACATGGACCAGGACCTCTACGACATGCCAGCTCATATTCATGTCGGCAAAGATGTTTATGGCACACATAACATCGAGCAGATTTTAAGCCATGTAGAAAACTAGTGTCTATCCTTCCTTCGACGTTTGAGCCTGTTGCATACAGATGCTCAGTTGTTTAGAAATGATCGCACCCCAGTTGAAACTACTCCTAGAGATTGCCACTGAATAAGCTAAGGGCATCCATGCCTCTGAAAATATGGAGTAGTCTTTCTCTCCATATAATCGACAGATGAGATCCATTGAATAGATGTATGTCTCCCTTAATTTGGCCATCTGGTACCAACCAGTGCTCTGGTTGGTGTATTTCTTGTCTTTCCTCCACCATGAGACCATCAGTCAGATGGTCTTGTGGTGCTCGTAGAACTTCACAATGAAATCTGTATTTAGATGCTCCTCAGAGTCTCGGAGCTTGTAGTATTTTTGGACCTCTACCGGTAAGAACACTCCAACACACCCACCATTTTCATCATTGATCAAACATTTATGGGTGTCTATGTGGTCGATTAGCCATTTTATGACTTCAATACAAGGAAAAATGGGGGTTATGCTCACCACCATGTGCAGGTACGACAATTGGATGTTTGGGAACACTTCGTCGTCTAACGCTATAACATATGGATCACTGTGTGGTATATATTCTGGGTATTCCTCCCAGATGATATTGTTAAAGAGTTATCCCCAATGTGGGAGTGTCATCCTGGATCCTGTTCTTGCCTCTGTATCTCCAAGGGTCGGAGGCTGGATGAAATCCTTCTTTGTCGAGGCTGGATGAAAGCTCAAAGTAATCTTACTTTAAGGGTAAAGGGGATAAGAAGGTTGTGAATAATGCTGGCAAGGGTAAAAATGAATAGAGTAAGGTGAACTTTCCATTTAAGCTTTGCATGGAAGACCACTTGACTCACCAATTCCCTCAACTTAGGGAATCCCAAAGGCTATTGGAATAGTATCATCCTGACGTGTTAACCAACCCTTTTCTACAAGGGAAAAATATGGCTCAAGATTCATCATCCACAAATGCGCCTGCGCGAAATCAGGGAGCCCCCGTGCCTAATACTAATAACAGAGTCGCAAATGTTTATATGATGAGATATGATGTTCATCTGCAGACCAGGGCTCATAATTACATAATTCCATAATCTGTTGAGAAAGGAAAAGAAACCTCCAACCCACCTCATCCTCTTCAAATTGAGAATATTGTGGGAGAAACTATAATTCGCATCCCTAAGGGTGCGTTTAAAAAGGATTCTCACAACCTGAATGCAAGGGTTTCTCGTAATTACTCCATCATGGAGGATCTGGAACAAACTCCTTGTGCAATGTCTACTTTGGAGGTCCACCAGTTTTTTCCCTCACAGAGGAAAGCATTGTTGTCTGCCTTGGGAGCGGTTGAGACTACTAACTTGGGAATGATTGTTTTTTACCCTACAGATTATAAAACTTGTCTTCCTCACCACGTTGGTTTTTAGATATTATGGGTGTATGCCACAAATTCATTGACATGGAAAAAAAATTGTACGGTGGTTGATGAGGGTTCATTGATTTGAGGGTTCAATATTTTAGACCACATGGCATAATTCCCTCCTTCCTCGTGCAGTTGGAGGGAAAAACTGTGTGTGTCAAGGTAGAAGTAGTCAATGCGCCTCTCTACTACAATTGTTTGTTAGGGTGAAGTTGGACCTACGCTATGACAACGGTTGTATACATTGTGTTTTGGGTCTTATGTTTTCCTCACGAAGGCCAGATCATAATTATTGATCAGTTATCCTTCTCCCGTCCTGAACCTTCATCAGGGGCATCCACAGTCCCGATGATTGACCACTCGCAACCAATTACCATCAACTTAGGTGTCGAATTGTTTCCGTCTTTAATGGGGACTTTTGATTATCTGCTGCATGCTAATGATGTCATGTTTATTTTGGTTGTCCCTGACTAGCTAAAGGTTGTAATATTTCAAGTCACTTCTTTTAGAACTAGTTAATTTAACAGCCCATGGATTTTATCTTCCCCATTGGCTTCGATGTAAGAGATTGGGAACCCTATAAAGGAAAAGAAACCTCCAACCCACTGCATCCTCTTCAAATTGAGAATATTGTGGGAGAAACTATGATTTTCATCCCTAAGGGTGCATTTAAAAAGGATTCTCACAACCTGAACACAAGGGTTGCTCTGAATTACTCCATCATGGAGGATCTAGCACAAACTCCTTATGCAATGTCTGCTTTGGAGGTCCTCCAGAGTTTCCCCTCACAGAGGAAAGCATTTTTTTCTAAATTGGGAGTGGCTGAGACTACTAATTTGGGAATTATTGTTTATTACCCTACAGATTATAAACCTCATCTTCCTCACCACGTTAGTTTTCAGATAGTATGGGTGTACGCCACGAATTCATTGACACGGAACATTTTTTGTACGATGGTTGATGAGGGTTCCTTGATTTGCATGATGTTGTTGGCATGTTGGAAGGACATTAGCCAACCTGATTTGTCTCTGTCACCCATGTTTCTAACCTCGTTTGACGGTCAATCTTTTATACCACATGGCATAATTCCCTCTTCCCCGTGTAGTTGCAGGGAAAAACTGTGTGTGTCGAGGTAGAGGTAGTCAATGTGCCTCTCAACTACAATTGTTTTTTATGGTGGAGTTGGACCTAATCTATGAAAATGGTTGTATCCACCATTTTTTGGGTCTTATGTTTCCGTCACGAAGGCCGAATCATAATCATTGATCAATTATCCTTCTCCCATTCTGAACCTTCATCAGGGACATCCATAGTCCCGATGATTGACAACCCACAACCAAGTACCATCAACTTAGGTGCCGGATTTTTTCCGTCTTTAATGGGGACTTTTGATTATCCATTACCTACTAATGATGTCAAGTTTATTTCGGTTGTCCCTAACTAGCTAAAGGTTGTGATATTTCAAGTCACTTCTTTTAGAACTAGTTAATTTAACAACCCATGGATTTTATCTTCCCCATAAGATTCGATGGAAGAGATAGGGCACCCTAGAATGGATATTCCCTTATACTCTAATGAGGTTGTGTACAGTATTGTTCAACAAGCCTCATCCAACCCTGATCTAGCTCCTCTACAAGAGCTAGATATCGTTCTGGTGTTCCAATTATTGACTAAGACACAATCTATCAGAAGAAAACATGCATGCGATAAACGATGGAAAGAAAAATAGTTTCCTTAACTCTAATCATCAATCACATATTAACACCACGATTTACTTTTCATCATTAAATACAAGAACTATGAAAAACATTGAATCGGATAACTTATCAACAGATTTAGAAGCTCTTACTCGTTACAGCATCCATTCATGATATGAAATCAGAAATAATTCTTCTCCACATCCAATCATACACACTTTTGATGAAGAACACAAACTTGTCTCTGGTCCTAAACATGAATTCTCAATTAAGGCATCTCTGAAATAGTTCTTTACAAATCCAAAAATGAGGGTCTTTACAACAACCATCGACCCTTTGCTAACAGGTCGATCCTCTTATTTATAACAAACTATTAACTAAAAATAATTGTTAAAGTGTAGCTAAGTAAAACAAAAACTCACCACGTGGCGCATTCTTCTATCAGTCTTGAAAGAGTCATCAAATGATATCACTTGAGTGGATGACTCTTCTCGTACTCCAACCACTTGACGAAGAGATCCTCGCATGTGTTAGCATACGGGAATCTATGTTATTCCATTGGGGATGAAAGGATCTCTCTTATCTCTACTGCCCATGTTGGATACTTGACTATTCTGGCACTTAACTGCTGCAACATGGCTCGAGCTTTGATTGGATTCTCCATGAATTGTTGCACCTATCCTGGCGCCATGTATACCGCCTTTTCTATTTCCGCAGCCCATGATGAGTCTTGTTCGGCATGTGATTTGACTATGTCGTGCAAATCGACAAAGTCATCTAGTGTGCTGAATTCGGGGAGGCTGATGTCTCTCATTGCTCGGTTGATCTTGGTCCATATTTTCTCGCACTCGACCCATTTCTATTCGATTTCCCAATGAGGTCCCTGAGCCATTTTTACGCAACATTCGATCAATTTCCTTATGCAATTGATGTTTCTTTCCCTTAGCACCTGAATGTCATGTTCTTCGGCATCTCGACCCTGTTGCACCATGTTGATATAGTCAATCCTTTCCATGGATTGGTGTGCTTTCTCGTACCACCTCTCCATATCCTTGCACATCGCCAATTCCATGACGGTGTCTTCTTGAAGCTCGGCTATCCTTGGAGTGAATAGATGTTGTTCATATGTAAATTTGTTTTAGGCCTCCTATAATTCACCTCTAAGGAACATGGAAACCTACATGGAAACCATAGGGAATGAACGCACACTTCTTGTATTTGACCAAGGTGGCATTGTAACCTTACAGAATGGTTTGATAGCATATTTATCCCACTACAAGTTAGTCAGGGACATGCACTGGTAGGATATGTGGTGCTCCGGTGGCCTTGGACACCCTAATGTAGGTGTCTTGCTCGTCCAAGTACCAGTGACCTACTTTGAAAATCATTTTCTTGGTCGCAGCCAATAGTCTCGGGCATTCCTTCTTAAAAATAATGAAGTAAATTTGTGCGATGAATTCATCGCAGATGAGGGAGTCAGATATTTTATAATTTTTCTCCCATAGCACACTAAAATAGACATGGACCAGGACCTCTACAACATGCCATCTCATATTCATGTCGACGAAGATGTTTCTGGCACACATAACATCGAGCAGATTTTAAGCCATGTAGAAAACTAGTTTCTATCCTTCCTTCGACGTTTGAGCCTGTTGTTTACAGATGCTCAGTTGTTTAGAAATGATCACACCCCAGTTGAAACTGCTCCCAGAGATTTCCATTGAATAACCTAAGGGCATTCATGCCTCTGAAAATCTGGAGTAGTCTTTCTCTCCATATAATCGATAGATGAGATCCATCGAATAGATGTATGTCTCCCTTAATTTGGCCATCTGGTACCAGCCAATGCTCTGGTTGGTGTATTTCTTGTCTGCCCTCCACCATGAGACCATCAGTCAGATGGTCTTGTGGTGCTCATAGAACTTCAAAACGAAATATGTATTTAGATGCTCCTCGGAGTCTCAGAGTTTGTAGTATTTTTGGACCTCTATCGGTAAGAACACTCCAACACACCCACCATTTTCATCATTGATCAAACATTTTTGGGTGTCTGTGTGGTCGATTAGCCATTTCAAGACTTCAATACAGAGAAAAATGAGGCTTATGCTCACCACCATGTGCAGGTACAACCATTGGATGTTTGGGAACACTTCGTCGTCTAACGCTCTAACATATGGATCACTGTGTGGTATATATTCTAGGTATTCCTCCCAGATGATCTTGTTAAAGAGTTATCCCCAATGTGGGAGTGTCATCTTGGATCCTATGCTTGCCTCTGTATCTCCAGGGGTTGGAGGCTGAATGAAATCCTTCTTTGTCGATGTCTTAATGACAGGTTATGTCCTCAAAGTTTATTCTAATTTCTTTGTGGCCCCTGGTGAAGAGATTTTGCCTACCTATAGTTCTTTCAGCTTCGGTGCCCTCAGCGATCGTCTCATGGTTGGATTTCTTGGCGGCATTTTTCATGCAACTAAGAATAAAAATTTAGAGGTTGTGTGAAGAACAAAACCAGATAAAATATATGAACTGTAACTATGAAAAATCCACATACGTGTAAATCTTACTAAACCTGGTTATTTTGATACTCACAGGATCTCTGCAGCCTTCGAATTACTCATCTTGCTTCTTTGATTGCTCTAAATTTCCTTGCGCACAAAATGATTTCGTTTACAACGACTCAAGATAGCTTAAACCAGGGAAGAACTTACTATGTCACATCAACCATTCAATTCGGTTGATGAGTGAAATTTAAACAGATCTTCCGCCAAATCACCCTAACTTAAATTCATTGTGGGTTGACGGCGGAGGCACGGGGGGTGATGTGGTCTATTGGTGATTTCAAACTAATGTTTTAATTGGTGCACGACGTAGAAACTAATGTGGGATTTGGTATTAATTAGCTCCTTAAATGTCCAAAATCCCATCTTATCTAATGCTAAAATGTCCCATCGTGTCGCTCTCTCAGTGGGTGAATCGGGGATTGGGGATGTGTTATGAAAATTTTTGTCGATGTTCTTCTGCAAAAATATCTAACACCGATCAATCTCACCGTACAATGTTTTCTTGGAAAAGGCTGACTCAGAGGTGTGACTCAGACCTAGGGAACCAATAATGACTCAGGGTAAAACTAGACCGTACGGTTCTCCAATCTGTAAAAGACACGTGGCATTGAAGACCGGTGACCTAATCCATGTGTATTAATTGGAGTTGGGACTTTCCTTAAGTTATTTGTTCTAAAAACTTAGCTTTTCGATGCCAAAAATGTATCCAGGGTCGGTGATCGGCGATAAACCTGTCAAGTGCTTTCTTCATATTAGCTTCCTTGAAAAATTCTTGATGCCAAAAACGCATCGGAGATCGACAATCGGGAATACTCTTTATCATGGTCAGAATGTTTGTAGCGATCCTTTTAGCTTTTCCCTGATTCCGATAAGCGCATAGGATGTCAACTATCAGAGATATCCTTATGCAAGACTTTAATGCAAACAAAAAAAAACTTCTTTTTTCCAATGTCGATGGAGATCAGTGCTCGGTGACTAAGGTTTCCCGAGTGGTTCTTTTCCTTCTTTGAATTCCCTCCGATGTCAAATCTGAGCGTGTCAAGTGAAGTGTTTTGGTTGTTGATTCTTTACTCGGGTGTTAAGGATTTTTAATTCATAGGGTTTCATAAGTTCAAACAAACCTGAATAGCTGATGAGAGTCATGATAATAAGCAAAGACAAAACATTTCTTAAAATGAAGTCGAATCAGACAATGCAAAGATCAAGTGGTACCCAAAAAAGTAAAAATTTGACATAGGATTTTTAGAGTGTGTTGAGTGCTCAACAGTATCGATTGGTGTAACTATTCTTCTTGCCA
>JZKD02S0931316.1:0-13866 GCA_000966675.3 Picea glauca
TCTCTACCACAAAAATTATTACAATCAATCGCTTCCCAACCAACTAACTCTCAATAATAAACTGACCACGCACAACCTAGACCTCCTAGGTACTTATACTACTTTATAGGCTTATAGTCATTACAATCTTTGTCAAAAAACCTAACCTTCTCATGGTTAGGCATGTATGCATTCGCGCCGCATTGCTTTTCCTTCTTTTTCTGCATGTTTCTTTCCCGCCACCTATTTCACATGCTCCAAAAAAAGATCTTTCTATCCAAAATAGGCATGTGCCCAAAATAGAATTTCTTCCCAAAATAGGCATGTCCCCAAAACAGATCTTTCTCCCCAAAATAGGCCTACACCCAATAATAAGCTTATGCAACTTGGATTTATTAGCATTGTAGGTACATCCAACAAAGCCTTAGTGGCATAGAAAAAAGATAAATGCAAGAAACCCAAGAAGCAACATCCTCGCCACAACAACAAGCAAAACAAGGGTCCCAAACCCTCTCAACTAGATTCAGCTCCTAATGGTGACAAAGGAGAAAAATCTAGAAGTAAGAAGATTGATTGACATTGCAACTTTTGTGGGAAAGATGGTCATGATGAGTCTAATTTTTTTAATAAGATGGAAAATTTAGAAGCAACGATGAAGAAGCACAACATCAATATTGATTCTACTACTTCTTCTTATTATAATGGAGATGCACTTTCTGCTTTTGGGTTCTCCTTCAATGCAACTTCTACTTCGTCTTCTGATGAGTGGCTTATTGATTCTAGAGCATCTTATCATATGGCTAAGGAAAAAGCCATATTTTTTTCATTAAATGAATGTAACACCAAGAAAATATGTGTTGGTGATGATAGATATCTTAGTGTTGTAGGGTCTGGAACAGTTTAGGTAGATAATGGTCATTTCAATGATGTGTTATGTGTTCCAAATCCTTCCTACAACCTTCTATCAGTATATCAAATCACTCATTCAGGTGAAGTTAAAACCGTAGAGTTTTCACCTCACCAATTTGTAATCAAGGATTTAAAATATCCTCAGTATGTTCTTGCAACTGGAATTGTTGATGATATTACCAGGTTATACAATTTTGATAAATTTGGGTCACCATATCTTCCATCGGTTTTTTTTGCTCATAGCGATGACTTGAGTAAACTTTGGCATGAGCGGTTTGGTCATCTAAATTATCGCTCATTGTAGCAACTATGTAATCAACATATGGTGATTGGTCGTCCTCTTGTTTCTTGTAGAGATGGTGTTTGTGTCAATTGTTTTCTCAAAAAACATCATCAGGACAATTTTGAAAAATGTGCCTCTTGGCACACCTCAGGCCCTTTGCAACTTGTTAAAAGTGACTTGTGTAGTCCACTTTCTTCTCCATATTTTTCTAGGCGCAAGTATTTATTAACTTTAATTGATGACTTTTCTAAACTCACTTGGGTTTACTTCTTAAAAATTAAGGGAAAATTTTTTGACAAGTTCTTGGCCTACAAGGCCCTTGCAGAAAAGCAATTTGGACATCAACTTCAAAGGTTAAGAACAGATAATGGAGGTGAATATGTGAACAATCAATTTACAAGCTACTGCACTGCACAGGGCATCCAAATGCAACACACTATTCCATAAACACCACAACAAAATGGTGTTGTTGAGAGAAAGAACTGCACATTAAAAGAAATGGCTAACTGTATTATCCAATCTAAGGGATTGAGACTAAAGTATTGAGNTCATTTTCAGGGACAACATATGCAATATAAGGGTTGATATATTGAACCTAAAATAATTAATTATATTTTTGTCCTTGTTGAATGTTGTTCTTGACATGCATAGATTTGAAACCAGATCCTATCAACTAGGGCAACCATGTCCCGTGCAACATTCAGTGAGTTTTGTCTTCCTTCCAGGTTCTAAACTATGACCCCCTTTACACTTCTTGGTACATGTTTAGCAAGTTCATATTTTCCATGATTGTTTTCATCATCTTCTTTTCAGTATCATCAGGTGATCTAGAAAACTTTGGCACCGCATATAATGACCAACTCTTGAACTTATTGACTCCATTCCTTTTCTCTTCAAGATTTTCTCTAAAGCATAAATTCTTGCATGTTCATATGGTTCTTTCATCTCACCTTCAAATCCACCTGTATTATGTTTTATAACCTTTGTTTGTTTTTCACTTTTTTGTAGGAATATGTTCATTGTTTTCACTTTCCAATTCTTTACTTTCTTCATTGTTATCACCCTTAATATTGAGCATTGGCTAATCCAATTCCTCATCTAATGCATACACTTCAATTTCATTGTCCATATATTCCTTATTGGAGGATGTGATCCAATTTTGGGCTTGGCATATCCAACCTTTTCCAATGAACAACATTCCTTGTTGGCCTCTCTAATGCTTTGGCTCCAACGCTAATTCAAAAAATTACATGGCCAAATATGTTGAGTATATATGAGTATTGAATGGTATACATTAGTTTATAGTTCAACCTACCGATGTTGTCACTTCAAGGTTCGGGAAGAAATTTTATCGGTTGGTGAATTGTAACTACATGCTACGCAACCATCACATACATGTTTAATATACTTGTTTTTAGGTTCTTGTGGTGTGAGTTTTCAAAATTGTTTTCCAGATTGTTCACAGTGAAATTCATTTGTATCGATGTTTCAAATTCTTTACCTGGATTCATCTCCAGGATAGATTAGTCAATGATAATGGTAGCATACTAGAGTTATAAATGTGAAAGATGCAGAGATAAATATGTATAGTCAACTTTAAACCTTAAGAGAAACCAAAAATCTAAAACCTAAGGTCGGTTTAATTTCAATTGAGATAACCTTTATAAACTTTATGCCACCAAGATTCATTGTGTCATCTTCATAACCATGTTCTTGATAATATCCTCCTACAGTTTACTCAAATCCATCCCCATACCTTTTGTTTTTTAGATCTTTGTCAATAGTTGGCAGTAAAAAAGAAAATTTGTTATAGTACAACTAAGAGAGTCGCGAACTCACGAATGGTGAACGTTGATAGGTATTGGTAGGTAAAATCCTCAATGCAATTAAAAATCCCCCACGTAGTATTAAAAAAAACCTAAATTGACGAAGTAAAAATGTTAGTGCAGGAAAGTCTGAGGCGTAGTAAACAATCGATCAGTGAAAACCAAGTATAGTAAATAATTGTATTTTCTACATTAAATAATTTGATATATCATTATCCAGTTAATCTCACTAATGAATTTCAGTAATGAACAACGACCATGACCATGTTTTGACATGTGAGGAAGATAATCCATAAAATAATAACCTTCAATTTTCTATGATGACGAAGAATATTGTAAACATATTAAATCATGTCCATAGAAACCCTTATCATTAAATCTGGTGATTTTCAATAGGTATAGTCCTATGGGCGTAAATATTCATGGGCTTATACAAGTCCTGCAGTTGATCATTCCGAAGAAGAACCATTTTACTCCATTCTTTGCATCTGCACATACTCATACTTCTACGATAAAATATTTACTCAGGACTCAGATTGATATGTCCAAAATATCAACCCACTTGTAAGGGAAAAACACATTTTAAAACACCTGCAATGCAAGTCCATGATGAGGGACTATACTTTCTTAAATCATCTTTAATCAGCAATCCAACTAATGTTGCTAAAGAGACAAAGGATACAACATAGACTAAGATTTTCCATGTTTTTTATTTGCAACTCTCGTCATCGTAGGGATAGTAATCTTAAATTTCATCTCTTCTCACGTAGTTGAACATCAATGCCACAAATGACACAAATATGCCTAGTAAGTAATAGAGGAAGGGGATTTTGATGGAACTGCAAATGATAACATCGACCCAATTCCACCACGTGACAACAAACACAAATCATGGTATCCCTGACCCAAATATTTGCAAACTCCATCATGATTTCTTCACTCAACCGATTTAATTTGATTGAATTATTCCTCCCTTTTCCCGTGCCCAACGACCCAATTTTACTTTCTTCACCTATCTATCTATCACAAATGGTTTTCCATCCAACCAAACAATAAATAATTCATAAGCTAAGAATACATCAATCCAAGAAATAAGCATGATAGGAAGACATGGAAGAAGTCAAGAAAAAATGCATATGTAGTTATATTGACATTGTTTCATTGTCTGAGGATTATTACTCCGTTCCATTATGATGTAGAATCCCTTTGAAGTAGACATAATAATGGTTGGAATTTAATAATGTTGTTGAAGCACCAAAAATTGTTGGGTCAAACGTCATCTCACCAATGCCAATGTTATCTTCAGGAAGAGGATTTCCATCCCCACCAAGGATGAATAGAGAAGAACCCATAGCTGGAGTGTTGAATGCCACAAGGGATTGTGATTGTAACAATGAACCTACAAAAAGACCACCACCAATCTCAGTATCACAACACTCTATAACTGGCTTATAAGAGGCTCTATTGATCACCCATAGGTATTCATCGACATTTGATGCCTCACCACTGGAACTAAAGCATCGAATTCTTAACCATTCAAGACCAACAACACAATTTATACTCTTCCAAGACCATGCCTGACTTGGAACCAAACCCAACAATGTCACTTTTTCATTATGCATGACTGCCCATGTGTGCCCCAACATCCACAATTACCTTTAAAGGATTTGCATGATTTCAAGGTATTTCCTTTGTTTCACCATTGTTCACTTGTCCCCATATGTTATCATAAGTGAACATTTCTGGCACAGAGAAATGTTCAGGGCGAAACAAGGATATTTCTCCTCTTCCCTCATGCAACCGTATATAACAATGATGATTATTATTAATGTACACTAAGATCTAATGGGTCTATAAGACCTTAAAAGGGTAAGGGATTACTTACAATTATTTAGAATGTTTTTCCCATGCTAAAAAAATAGTAAGAGAAGCTTTCAAATATCACCATAGTTTTGTAGTTAAAAGGATAGGAAAGTTGGTAGTGTGAGAAAAAATAGAAAATTGAAATGTGATCTGGGTATAGGCTAGACAATATAAAAGAAAGTGTTTTTCATCTCCAGAGGAACTGATCATTTGTTGACATATCATAACTCGAACCCTGAACTTCTTCATTAGGTGCTCAATCCACTATCCACGCATTTAATCGAACCATGCACCTATTCTCTCATCCAATGGATGTTATTTATCTCAGGGATTTGAAGTGCATGGATCTTATTTCAATATCACCCTTTGATAACACCATACCACTTTAAATTCACATGTCACAGTTTGATTTATTTGTGGGGTCCAAAACACATTCGTAAATCTATCTTCAACAACTAGGATATTGCTTTTGGATGTACGACTTGGTTTTTTATTAATATAAATATTGGCCACTCTGACTTTATAATAACCATTCGCTTACCAAAGTCTAGAAATTTTATTTGTGATAACCTTTTTCTTACCGAAGTCTTGGAATATGGGATAAATATTTTACTATATAAAGCTTTGGCTTTAGGAATTTTTGAGAAAGCAATAAAAATATGAGCTATGGTGGAGGGTACTTTATATAGGTTTTAGGAATAAATATAATCATTATATGGGTATGGGTATATTTGGAAAGGCTCAAATAGTTCAAAGTTATGATAGTACTTAGGTGGTTTGTTAGAATATTAAATGTAAGTATAAGAATATGGCCAACTCCAAGAAAAATTTAATAGCCAAGATAATGAATTAGAAAGTACAGCCAAATGTAGAAATGATTTGAGAGGGGAAATGTTGAGAGAAACTAATCAACATATTGTGCAATTGCATCAAATATTTCAGGCATTTTAAATAATGTCTTCACTTCAAATCCACTCATTACCATGCAATTTAAGACAATGCATTTGAAGTTACAACACAAGGCATATTAAACAAAATCAAGAATAAATTTTAGTAGTGGGATTCATAGTGGTTCAACCCTATAAGAAATATCATTCTCATAGAATATGTAATGTCATCCCTTTCTATTTACCAATGCTCGAAAATGTTATATCCCATCAAAACACTCAAGTAAAAGACCCTATAGTGGAGGTTTTTGCATAAGCCCCTATAAAAATAGTCCAAAAATATGTTTATAGTGGAGGACACTAGCGGAGGCGAGCGGGCAGAGGTTTTAGTGAATTTTTTTTATGGTGCTTTTATAAATACATAACGTACCGGTGCATTTTCTACTATGGATGCACTAGTGCTCTAAAAAATGGCGCACCATGGTAGGGTTATTTAAAATATATATACTCCGGTGCGCTACTTAAATACTGATGCACCGATGCACACTATTGCTCTAAAAAATGACACACCATGGTAGGGTTATTTTAAAAATATATATAATCTAGTGCTCTACTTAAATACGGACGCACTGGTGCACACCGTTGCTCTAAAATGCCACACCGTGGTAGGGTTATTAAAAAAAATATATATACTATGGTGCTCTACTTAAATACGGATGCATCAGTGTGTCTAATAATCAAGTGCACTCTGACATGATTAAATTAAAAAGCAATTACCGACAATAAAATTCATTTTTATCCTTTTCAGTGTTGTAGAGCTCTCAAGCACCGGTCCAAAGTTTACCTCTTTGAAGCACCCCGTCGTCAATGATTCCCTTACTTGCCATCCTTCCATCCATTTCTCACTGTTTGGATTTCGATTTTTTCCAAACAGCGGGAAAATTTGTTTTTTTGGACTACGTGGCAACCATGTCTCCCTGACGAGGAAATGTCCAGGTAATGTCTTTATTTCTTTATAACTTAAACTTTTAGTGGATTAAAGTTCAAAATTCGGTTAAATTTCCACTCTCTTTAATTTTTTTTTTTCCTGCATGGTGCATTCGAGTTGTTCAGCTCCCACCGCGAACAGTGCCCCCTGGAAATTTATAGGGTGCACTGACACACCATGCCAATTGTTTTTCAGCAGTGTGTTACACACTGGTGCATTAGGTAAATTTTATCACACTGGTGCGTAATTTTACTGACATACCACATAAATTAATATAGCTTATTTGTCACAGTGCGTCGAAATAATGTTAACGCATCAGGGCGTTATGTTAAACGACGCACCACATAAATTAGATATATTGTTTTATGTGGTGCGTTGGTAAACTTATGCACTAGTGCATTAATGATTACCCAACGCACCACCATAAAAAATAGAACCTAAATGCCAAAGTACCGTAATTATCAATTTTTAATAAATTTTTGGTGTGGTGCGTCTTCTTTCCTGTAACGCTCTGATGCATGTCAGGAAAGGCTACGCACCACAGTAACAAATTTTTTTAAATGGTTTTACGGTGCTTTAGGATTTTAAGTTTTTATTATTTTAGGTGGTGTGTTGGTTAACCTTAATGCACCAGTGCGGTAAGGTTCTACAACACACCGCATAAAATAGTATAACAAATTTTATACGGTGTGTTATGTTACATGTGTGCATTGTAGATGGTTCTCACAAGTAATATATGCACCGCAAGTGGTGCTTGACTATTTTTTGGGTGCATCGGTGATGAAACTTACTTATTTTTTGAAGAAAGTTATTTTTTTGTATTTAAAAATAAATTTCTCATTTATTAATTTTTTTATATGTTTTATGTATGAGGATGATGTATTTTATATGTTAATCATGCAGATGTTGATTAAGGTTGGTTTTCATTGATGTCAACCCTTGAAGAAAGCCCCGTAGCACAAAGGTTGGGTAATGGACCCAAGATTGTTTGATGTAAAGATGGATCGTTATTGTCTTGTCATGGTTGATAATAAGTAGAAATGGATGAACTCCAAAGTGGTCCCCTTATGGTGAAATCCCTCACGGGAAGATGCTTTGCATATTGAGTTATCCTAGATGTATGGTTAGCGAACCCATGCTTATTTGTGGAATAATGAGATGAATGCTAGTGAATTTTTCAGTGAAACTATCGTAGATGGATAGTTCTTGTCATGCCATTTTCAGTGGTATGTAGAACGCCACATAACTCCTCATGGTTAGAGAGTTATGGCCATGAGAAGTTGGAGAACCTAGGTTTGGGTAATGGACCCAAGTTTGTTTGATGGATAACAGTATGCGTTTTGATATATTTTTAGGTAATACTATTCTATATGTATAGTACATGTAATTCCATTTCTGGTGGTATGTGGAATGTCACATAACTCCTCACGGTTTGAGAGTTATGGTCTTACGAAGTTGGAGGACCCTCATATGTCATCTAGAAGCCCCAAAAGGTCAAAGTAGTCAAAGTGGTTGAAGAGATTTTGAAAGGTAAATAATAAAGTGAAGTGATGAGTGTACTATAATTCAAAGTGAATAAAAAATAAATTAATTCAATAATAAATTTAATGGAGAAATTAGAAATGGGTTAACCCTAAAATAAGGAAAGTAGGCAAAGTGACCTAGAAGATGTTTTTAAGGAAGCTACTTGGAGAGTATAAATAAGAGGCNCAAATGACACAAATATGCCTAGTAAGTAATAGAGGAAGGGGATTTTGATGGAACTGCAAATGATAACATCGACCCAATTCCACCACGTGACAACAAACACAAATCATGGTATCCCTGACCCAAATATTTGCAAACTCCATCATGATTTCTTCACTCAACCGATTTAATTTGATTGAATTATTCCTCCCTTTTCCCGTGCCCAACGACCCAATTTTACTTTCTTCACCTATCTATCTATCACAAATGGTTTTCCATCCAACCAAACAATAAATAATTCATAAGCTAAGAATACATCAATCCAAGAAATAAGCATGATAGGAAGACATGGAAGAAGTCAAGAAAAAATGCATATGTAGTTATATTGACATTGTTTCATTGTCTGAGGATTATTACTCCGTTCCATTATGATGTAGAATCCCTTTGAAGTAGACATAATAATGGTTGGAATTTAATAATGTTGTTGAAGCACCAAAAATTGTTGGGTCAAACGTCATCTCACCAATGCCAATGTTATCTTCAGGAAGAGGATTTCCATCCCCACCAAGGATGAATAGAGAAGAACCCATAGCTGGAGTGTTGAATGCCACAAGGGATTGTGATTGTAACAATGAACCTACAAAAAGACCACCACCAATCTCAGTATCACAACACTCTATAACTGGCTTATAAGAGGCTCTATTGATCACCCATAGGTATTCATCGACATTTGATGCCTCACCACTGGAACTAAAGCATCGAATTCTTAACCATTCAAGACCAACAACACAATTTATACTCTTCCAAGACCATGCCTGACTTGGAACCAAACCCAACAATGTCACTTTTTCATTATGCATGACTGCCCATGTGTGCCCCAACATCCACAATTACCTTTAAAGGATTTGCATGATTTCAAGGTATTTCCTTTGTTTCACCATTGTTCACTTGTCCCCATATGTTATCATAAGTGAACATTTCTGGCACAGAGAAATGTTCAGGGCGAAACAAGGATATTTCTCCTCTTCCCTCATGCAACCGTATATAACAATGATGATTATTATTAATGTACACTAAGATCTAATGGGTCTATAAGACCTTAAAAGGGTAAGGGATTACTTACAATTATTTAGAATGTTTTTCCCATGCTAAAAAAATAGTAAGAGAAGCTTTCAAATATCACCATAGTTTTGTAGTTAAAAGGATAGGAAAGTTGGTAGTGTGAGAAAAAATAGAAAATTGAAATGTGATCTGGGTATAGGCTAGACAATATAAAAGAAAGTGTTTTTCATCTCCAGAGGAACTGATCATTTGTTGACATATCATAACTCGAACCCTGAACTTCTTCATTAGGTGCTCAATCCACTATCCACGCATTTAATCGAACCATGCACCTATTCTCTCATCCAATGGATGTTATTTATCTCAGGGATTTGAAGTGCATGGATCTTATTTCAATATCACCCTTTGATAACACCATACCACTTTAAATTCACATGTCACAGTTTGATTTATTTGTGGGGTCCAAAACACATTCGTAAATCTATCTTCAACAACTAGGATATTGCTTTTGGATGTACGACTTGGTTTTTTATTAATATAAATATTGGCCACTCTGACTTTATAATAACCATTCGCTTACCAAAGTCTAGAAATTTTATTTGTGATAACCTTTTTCTTACCGAAGTCTTGGAATATGGGATAAATATTTTACTATATAAAGCTTTGGCTTTAGGAATTTTTGAGAAAGCAATAAAAATATGAGCTATGGTGGAGGGTACTTTATATAGGTTTTAGGAATAAATATAATCATTATATGGGTATGGGTATATTTGGAAAGGCTCAAATAGTTCAAAGTTATGATAGTACTTAGGTGGTTTGTTAGAATATTAAATGTAAGTATAAGAATATGGCCAACTCCAAGAAAAATTTAATAGCCAAGATAATGAATTAGAAAGTACAGCCAAATGTAGAAATGATTTGAGAGGGGAAATGTTGAGAGAAACTAATCAACATATTGTGCAATTGCATCAAATATTTCAGGCATTTTAAATAATGTCTTCACTTCAAATCCACTCATTACCATGCAATTTAAGACAATGCATTTGAAGTTACAACACAAGGCATATTAAACAAAATCAAGAATAAATTTTAGTAGTGGGATTCATAGTGGTTCAACCCTATAAGAAATATCATTCTCATAGAATATGTAATGTCATCCCTTTCTATTTACCAATGCTCGAAAATGTTATATCCCATCAAAACACTCAAGTAAAAGACCCTATAGTGGAGGTTTTTGCATAAGCCCCTATAAAAATAGTCCAAAAATATGTTTATAGTGGAGGACACTAGCGGAGGCGAGCGGGCAGAGGTTTTAGTGAATTTTTTTTATGGTGCTTTTATAAATACATAACGTACCGGTGCATTTTCTACTATGGATGCACTAGTGCTCTAAAAAATGGCGCACCATGGTAGGGTTATTTAAAATATATATACTCCGGTGCGCTACTTAAATACTGATGCACCGATGCACACTATTGCTCTAAAAAATGACACACCATGGTAGGGTTATTTTAAAAATATATATAATCTAGTGCTCTACTTAAATACGGACGCACTGGTGCACACCGTTGCTCTAAAATGCCACACCGTGGTAGGGTTATTAAAAAAAATATATATACTATGGTGCTCTACTTAAATACGGATGCATCAGTGTGTCTAATAATCAAGTGCACTCTGACATGATTAAATTAAAAAGCAATTACCGACAATAAAATTCATTTTTATCCTTTTCAGTGTTGTAGAGCTCTCAAGCACCGGTCCAAAGTTTACCTCTTTGAAGCACCCCGTCGTCAATGATTCCCTTACTTGCCATCCTTCCATCCATTTCTCACTGTTTGGATTTCGATTTTTTCCAAACAGCGGGAAAATTTGTTTTTTTGGACTACGTGGCAACCATGTCTCCCTGACGAGGAAATGTCCAGGTAATGTCTTTATTTCTTTATAACTTAAACTTTTAGTGGATTAAAGTTCAAAATTCGGTTAAATTTCCACTCTCTTTAATTTTTTTTTTTCCTGCATGGTGCATTCGAGTTGTTCAGCTCCCACCGCGAACAGTGCCCCCTGGAAATTTATAGGGTGCACTGACACACCATGCCAATTGTTTTTCAGCAGTGTGTTACACACTGGTGCATTAGGTAAATTTTATCACACTGGTGCGTAATTTTACTGACATACCACATAAATTAATATAGCTTATTTGTCACAGTGCGTCGAAATAATGTTAACGCATCAGGGCGTTATGTTAAACGACGCACCACATAAATTAGATATATTGTTTTATGTGGTGCGTTGGTAAACTTATGCACTAGTGCATTAATGATTACCCAACGCACCACCATAAAAAATAGAACCTAAATGCCAAAGTACCGTAATTATCAATTTTTAATAAATTTTTGGTGTGGTGCGTCTTCTTTCCTGTAACGCTCTGATGCATGTCAGGAAAGGCTACGCACCACAGTAACAAATTTTTTTAAATGGTTTTACGGTGCTTTAGGATTTTAAGTTTTTATTATTTTAGGTGGTGTGTTGGTTAACCTTAATGCACCAGTGCGGTAAGGTTCTACAACACACCGCATAAAATAGTATAACAAATTTTATACGGTGTGTTATGTTACATGTGTGCATTGTAGATGGTTCTCACAAGTAATGTATGCACCACAAGCGGTGCTTGACTATTTTTTGGGTGCATCGGTGATGAAACTTACTTATTTTTTGAAGAAAGTTATTTTTCCGTATTTATAAATAAATTTCTCATTTATTAGTTTTTTTTTATGTTTTATGTATGAGGATGATGTATTTTATATGTTAATAATGTAGATGTTGATTAAGGTTGGTTGTCATTGATGTCAACCCTTGAAGAAAGCCCCATAGCACAAAGGTTGGGTAATGGACCCAAGATTGTTTGATGTAAATATGACTCGTTATTGTCTTGTCATGATTGATAATAAGTAGAAATGGATGAACTCCAAAGTGGTCCCCTTATGGTGAAAGCCCTCACAGGAAGACGCTTTGCGGATTGAGTTATCCCAGAAGTATGGTTAGAGAACCCATGCTTATTTGTGGAATAATGAGATGAATGCTAGTGAATTTTTCATTGAAACTATCCTAGATGGATAGTTCTTGTCATGCCATTTTCGGTGGTATGTGGAACGTCACATAAATCCTCATGGTTAGAGAGTTATGGCCATGAGAAGTTGGAGAAACCAGGTTTGGGTAATGGACCCAATTTTGTTTGATGGATAACGATATGCGTTTTGATATATTTTCAGGTAATACTATTCTATATGTATAGTACATGTAATTCCATTTCTAGTGGTATGTGGAATGTCACATAACTCCTCACGGTTTGAGAGTTATGGTCTTATAAAGTTGGAGGACCCTCATATGTCATCTAGAAGCCCCAAAAGGTCAAAGTAGTCAAAGTGGTTTAAGAGATTTTAAAAGGTAAATAATAAAGTGAATTGATGAGTGTACTATAATTCAAAGTGAAAACAAAATAAATTAATTCAGTAATAAATTTAATGGAGAAATTAGAAGTGGGTTAACCCTAAAATAAGGAAAGTGGACAAAGTGACCTAGAAGATGTTTTTAAGGAAGCTACTTGGAAAGTATAAATAAGAGGTAAGGCTCTCTCATTTAAGACACACTTGAGCATATTGAATACCTATAGGTTTCTAAGGTAACCAAAGGATATATAAGCCAAATTTCTGAGGAAGGTGAAGAAAAGAAGGCCGTAATTCAAGGAAGGATAAATTCTTTTGATGATGCTTTCTAAGGTATGTTTTTTTTTTTCCAGTTCATCTCACCATTTTTGCAATAAATTGTTTTCTAGAATGATTCATACTGTGAATTTGATATTACATTGAGGAAACATATCCAAGTATATGTGGTAAACAGTTCATCTTGTGGGTCGTTGTATTTTTGGAGTTACACTCTGTGGAAAATAGGGTTTGTGGCTAGTCCTAAAACTAGCCAAAAACAGGTGTTTCGGGTAAAAACGTCATAAATTATTCATAACAGATCCAAATTTAGTAAGACCAAATGTGTTGGTTAGAGTACAGTCTGTATTAGGCTTTTTAATAGTTTTAGATCAATTCAACAAACATTCTGTGTGGGGAACACTCTACAAGGTCGCTCTCTATAATAAGTCAGAATTCAGCAAGGTGTGTCATTTTTGCCATAACTCCTTTTCTGAGAGGTTCCAAGTAGTGACACCTGGAGGAATTGCATAAAACACATTGAAGAACATTTTTTATCAGTTTCATATTTTTATTCATTACAGGTACAAAGTTATGATTATTTCAAGTTAGGGTTGTTGACTAATCTAAAACTAGTCTTGTGAGACTAAAGAAACGTTTGATGAAAATGCTAGTCTCTTGTTGT
>JZKD02S0931338.1:0-23817 GCA_000966675.3 Picea glauca
CACCAGCTGAAGTCATTGGATCAAGAAGAAAACATCAAGGTTGCTTAACACCTTGGAGGTAAGACAGTGCAGAGGAGGACACAGCAGAAGACATAATCACTGAGGGTTTCTGTAGAGCTTTGTCAGGAGGGCATCGAGCAGGTGAAGCTTGTGCATAGAAGAACTCTACTATGAGTTCAAAGGGAAATCAGAATCACTGAGGATTCTGGAAACTCTGCCAGGTGGGCATTGAGTGGATGTGAAGAGTGCACAAGAAAGAACTCCTTTGAGTTCTAGAACAGAGAAGAGTCCAAGAGAG
This sequence comes from Picea glauca, assembly GCA_000966675.3. NCBI lineage: Eukaryota > Viridiplantae > Streptophyta > Pinopsida > Pinales > Pinaceae > Picea > Picea glauca. The sequence goes on from JZKD02S0931338.1 coordinate 299, forward strand.
GATCTTCACAAGGTTACTGAACACCCTACAGGCTTAGCAAGGAGTGCTTAAGAAGGAAGTTGCCAGAGGGCATTTCCATCCTTTCCAGGAAAGAAAGGGATAGATACTTCAAAGGTCTAAGCAACAAAGAAGCTCAGGATGGATAACAACTTCGTGTGTGCAGGGACCCTGCAAGGAGTGCAGAGGTAGAAGAATTCTTTAAGGATTCAAGGGAGACAAAGATTAGGAGAAACAATGCCTTTGTGCATAGAGAAATAGCTGCAAGGGGTGCAGGAATTTGGGGAAACCATTCAAGGTTTCATGGTTTCGAAGCTCAGGAGGGAAAGTGTCTTCAAGAATGCAGGTGCGACTAAGGTTGTAGGCTCGCTAGATAATCAAAAGATGAGACCTTTGATACTTGGGAAATCTTCCAACTCATAAATAAGTGTAGGCTCGAGGGAGGAGCTACAACTTCTATTGGATTGAGAAGAGGAAAAGATCTAGATCCTTGAAGTTCACGTCCAGGAGCATGTAGAAGAGTGCAAGGGAAGAACAAATATGGGTCGTCAGATGTAGCTCAGATAGTCGATAACCATCAAATCTGGGAGGAGTTGCATGAGATTTAATCTCATATTCACAGAGGAGAGGAACCACGAAATCCTGAAAGGATCAAGACCGTCCATCATTGAAGAGGATGCATGGTGATAATCTAAGGACCCATCAATATTTCAGATATCAGGAGTCCGAGAGGTAAGAGTCGGGAGGGAGGAAGTCTCGACTCATGAAGTCCCAAAGACATCCGAGCCGTCCATATTGGAGGATGTGTGTCACGAGATCCTCAAATCTCTGGGATTTGACATCAGAGAGAGAAATAAGGAAGTCTTTTGAGTTCGTGACTTGTGAAGTCCCGAAGGAATCGGGACCGTCCATTTTGGAGGACAAGTGGCAGATATCTGGGTCATATCATGGATTTGGGGATTGTGAGCTGGGAGGCGGAGGCCTTTGCTCTACAAAGTTCTGAGTCGCAAGATCGCGATGTGATCTGAACCATTGATCAAGGAGGAAGGAGAGCCATGAGATCTAGTGTCTCGATACATCGTGTATCAGAGGTTCGAGGTTTGGAGGAACTTCCTTTCGACAATAGAAGTTACGAAGTGCCAAGTGTCGAGGGCTCGGGCGAACATACGTCATGTCCATCAGGTGGGGACCGCATGGTTGACAGGTGGACACTTGTCACCTAGGAAGGAGTCAACATCCTGTTGACTTATCTCACTTCAGATATTTGCTAGAGGAGAGCACGAGAGCTCGACACCCCAACTCGTGAAGCTACAAAGTTGCGAGAGGTGCTAGTTGTTATCCCTATCCGGTGGTCGTTGGTAGAAGTGCTAGCAAGGAAGGGCTATACCTGTGTCGTCATCTTGAGTCTCAAGAGGTTGGAAAAGAAGAGTCAATGGTCTCGACTCACGAACTCATGAATTTCGAGTTGCGAAAGGTGCTTGTGCCAAGGCCAATTGTGGTCACGTGAGGGTGAAGCTCGCACCTAGTGCTTGTTCGCACAGGTGGAGTTTTCGAAGGACCTATGGATTCATTGAAGGTTCCAGAGGGAATCAAAGGAGCTACTTCAACTCAAGGGAATTTTAGAACAATCCTGCATGGATCTTGGCTCGAGGGTCGGGGTTTGCACTACATGTGCTAGACTTAGCACAATCAACAAAGTGTCTCGCATAAGTCACTCACTCAACAAAGTGATACAAGGACCATTCTTCTAATCCAAACATGTGTCCTAGAAGAAATATTGACCCAATCGATGTTGAATGTCCTCAATGGCTACAAGAACCATCATCTCCAATGTATCATCTCTAAGCCATAATAGCATGATGTGAAAGTAGCATATATAAGTTGTACTCATAAAATGTATATCAATTCCTCTACATCATCTCTAAGTTGCCTCATCATCTCTAAGTTGCATCCTCATCTCTAAGTTGTACCATCATGATGCTCTACATCATATCTAAGGTGTACTAGATTGATCATATCTAGCATGATGTAGTCACATGCATCATATCTAAGTTGTATGATCATCTCTAAGTTGTACTAGCATGATGCTCTACATATTATCTAAGTTTTACTAACATTATCATATCTAGCACGATGTGACTCAGGAATAAGCATCATCTCTAAGTTGTACTAGCATGATGTTCTACATCATATCTAAGTTGTACTAGCATGATCATATCTAGCATCATGTGACTCAGGAATAAGCATCATCTGTAAGTTGTACTAGCATGATTCCAATGCATCATATCTAAGTTGTACTATCATGATGTGTCTCAGAACATCTGTATCATATCTAACTTGTACTACCATGATTCCAATGCATCATATCTAAGTTGTACTAGAATGATCTATCTCAGAACATCTGTATCATATCTAAGTTGTACTAGCATGATGTTGAAGCAGCATATCTAAGATGTATTATAATGATACACATCATCAATCAGTCAACTTGGACCATTCTCCACAAGGAGAATGTATGTCCATCAACACTCCCTCCCAACCGAGGAAGTCATCTCCCCCTTTCAACCAAGGGGGTAATCTCCATGAGTCCCAACTTGTCCCTCAAGTATGCAAAGTTCATCTTGGATAGAGGCTTTGTCAAAATATCAGTTTTCTTCTCATTTTTGGAGATCTACTAGAGAATCACTTCTCCCTTATCGAATTTATCATGGATAAAACAATACTTGATCTCAATGTTCTTTGACCTGTCATGGAACACGAGGTGCTTCTAAAAGATTCACACAGCTCTGATTATCACAATGTATCACAGTCAAATCCAACACCTAATCAAATAGTATATAAACCGACTTACATAGCCATACTTCTTTCATACAAGCATCACAAGATGCAATATACTCTGCTTCTGTAGTCTTGAGTGCAATGGACTTTTGTTTCTTTCTAGCCCATGATATCATAGCATATCCCAAACTAAAACATGCACTATAAGTACTCTTTTTTTAATCTTCACTCCCTTCCCAATCTAAATCAGTAAATACATGCAGTTGTACATCACTATTTGAGGCATATCTCAAACCATAGTTTAGCATCCCATGAAGATATCTCAAAATATGCTTTGCATCTATCCAATGTTCATGTTTAGGTTCCACCTAGAATTGGCTCAATGTGTTCATAGAAAAGCAAATGTCCATCTGGGTATTCACCAAATACATCAATTATCCAAACAACTTCATGTACAGGAACAAATCTTGGTGGATTAGAATTAGAGTCTCTCAACTTCCTCATATCTGTGACCATGGGAGTTGCCATGGATTTGCAATCCATCATCCGAAACTTGAAGGATATTTACAACATAATTCCCTTTCCCTAGGAAGATTTCACCATGCTTCTTCCATACTTATATTCCCAAATAATAATGCATGAGACCAAGATCCTTCATATCGAATTCAGAGGCTAACTCCCTCTTACACTRAATAATGAGAGGTTATGCACTTGTCAGAAATAAATCATAAATATATAGTGGCCATATCAYATGTGCATCATTAACAACCTTGTAATAAAGGTTTGGATCAAGATAGCTATTGGAAAATCCAAGTCTTGTCAAGTAACTGTCAATTTGTGCATACCAAGCTCTTGGAGCATGCTTGAGTTCATACAAGGCCTTCTTTAATTTGCATACATGGTTTTCTCTCGGGTGTACCTAAAAACCTTGAGGGTTCTCTATGTATACTTCTTCCTCAACTACTCCATTGAGAAAAATGGTATTTACATCTATCTAATTGAAACTCCAACCCATGGCTATTAAAAGAGATATCATGGCTCTAATAAAGGTGTATTTGGAAACTAGAGAAAGCATCTCATCATATTCTTCTCCCTCTTGTTGGGAGAACCCTCTCGCCAAAAATCTTGCCTTGTATTTATCAATACTCCCATTTATCTTGTATACTTTCCTTCATATCTAGGAACAATTTTCAATACATCATTTTTCATGATGGATTGATATTATTCCATCATAGCTTCATTATGTTCTTTCTTTTTGATTAATGGCTAAATATCCTCAATTGTTCAACACTTGGCTTCTTTTCTAGAGAAATCTTCTTCTGGACTCATGTTCTTCAATATACAATGAGGACTTCTATTCTGAACATATACGACTTCCATGGATGCTTCTCCCCATAGAAACATGCATAGATTCTGGTTATTCATCATTGCCTTAAAAAAATCTTCGATGGATCGGTTCTTTCTTTCTACCACACCATTCTATTGAAGATTATGTAGGACAATTAGCTCCCTCCTAATCCCGGCTACTTCACAAAAGGAAACGATCTTCTTAGAGGTGTATTATCCTCCATTATCAAATCTCAAGATATTTTATCTTTCGCTTAGACATTAGTCCACACACATCTGAGTGAACTATGTCCAAAACTCCTTTTTCTTTCCACACTTCCATTAGAATTGGTACTTGGTGAGATCACCTTCCTTACCACTTGATGGAGTCATCATCTCCATGTTTGAAATTGTCATTGTAGCTCCTTCTCAGAGATATCGCTTGTGACCTACCCAAAATAAGAACAACAAGAAAAAAAATATTTCCAATAACATTTTCATAAGAACATATCTAAGATAACAAGGATGGTNGGATGCTTCTCCCCATAGAAACATGCATAGATTCTGGTTATTCATCATTGCCTTAAAAAATTCTTCGATGGATCGGTTCTTTCTTTCTACCACACCATTCTATTGAAGATTATGTAGGACAATTAGCTCCCTTCTAATCCTGGCTACTTCACAAAAGGAAACGATCTTCTTAGAGGTGTATTATCCTCCATTATCAAATCTCAAGATATTTTATCTTTCACTTAGACATTAGTCCACACACATCTGAGTGAACTATGTCCAAAACTCTTTTTTCTTTCCACACTTCCATTAGAATTGGTACTTGGTGAGATCACCTTCCTTACCACTTGATGGAGTCATCATATCCATGTTTGAAATTGTCATTGTAGCTCCTTCTCAGAGATATCGCTTGTGACCTACCCAAAATAAGAACAACAAGAAAAAAACTATTTCCAATAACATTTTCATAAGAACATATCTAAGATAACAAGGATGGTAATCGTCATAGGATTACCAAGATGACCTGCTCGAGAACAAGAAATGTCTCCTAAAGGAGATGTTAGTTCATTTTGCGAACAAGTACAATAATCATATATATATATCAATAGTACTTATATGCAACTAGTATACCTAGAAGTAATAGAACCTGTCAAATATTGGTGTCAAGGCTATAGTGTTTACTTGTACTATATCAAATATCAACCTTGATATGTGCAAATTGAAACTTAACAATTTAATCAATCAAACCTAGAACCTGGAGCCTCGGTTGCTTGTTCCTCTGAATGTACTGAATCCAAGATCATTGCTTGGACATGTTTTGTTTGTACATTCCCTGCAAACACACTCATGCTTTTCTAGATGATATAACCTGAAAGGGATAAACAAGTGCATACCTTTGAAATTTGTAGCATCATTCATCTTCTCTTCTAATATGAAACTAGACACCATCTTGACAAGAAGAGGTTAGAAACTGAATCAAAAACGTTAAATGATTAGAAAAAGCCAGAAACCCTGAAATTTCAACTTTGACCACAAAATCAATTTTGACCAAAAGTCAACCTTTGACTTTGACTACTCAACCTTTGACTTTCACTTTGGCCGAAAACTCAAAATCAATTTTTTTTATTACTGAGAATACCAACATGTTCACAAGGGTAAGGCGCACTAGAATGTCTAGGAATTATGCCAAAATTCTCACTTGAAGTGCCCAGAAGGTTAGGTTAGGGTTTTTTACAGTTGCACAATCAAAAACCCTAGCTGCAGCTTGTTGATGGGCCTTAAATCCCTTGATTCAATAGTAGGAACCAAACCCCCCAACGAGGCCCAATTAGACTCTGCAGTGTTTAATAGTGGAATGGTTCTCCAGATCTTGCAATCCGGAAAAATTATCGATGGGCTTTGTGTTTTCTTGTGAAGGCTCTTCCTTCAGTTTGGACTATTCTCTTTTGTATATTTTCTCTTGGGTGGGACCGATATGAGATGTAAGCTGGTATAAACCAACTTGGAAACAAAAATGGAATTAAGCTTAACTAAGGGGAAGAGTTTGAACTTGTGATAAATCGTTGCTCAAGAATGCAGAAGACCATTTTATACCATAGGACTAGTACTAATACATTAACCATGTGAGCATCCAATTACTGCTTGAGATACTAACTACCAGAAAGAAAACACATATGCCATGAGATAATGGCATGCAAAATAATTCATCTACCAGAACCATTCATCACATAATAACACAATGATTCATCTTCATAATTAAATCAAAGAATAACAAAACATTGCACTAGATAACTCGACAACAGAATTAATTTCTCTTACTCATTACAACATCATTCATGAAACATGATAGGAAATAGTTCTTCTCCATGTCTAATCACACATGCAATTGATGAAAATAATTTTTCTTTGGTCCAAAAGAACTTATGAATTCAAAGTAGCTTCAAAATAATTCTTAACAATGAGAAAGAAAGAATTCTTTCCACAACCATCGACCCTTAACTAATTGGTCGATGTCTTTATTTATAATCTAAAGTTCAACTGAAAACAATGGCTAAGTGCAATTTAAAGAAAAGAAAAATACGCCACGTGGTGTCATCTTGTAAGAGTTTCTTTAATAGTTCTTTGAAAGGATGTATTTTCTCATACTCAAACCAACTGATAAACAACTCTTCGTAGGTTTGGGCCCATGGAAACTTGTTCTTCTCCATCAGATCCGCGTAGAATCCTCTGATCTCCACCGCATGCACTCGGTACTTCACTAGATTGGTGTTTAACTGTTGTAGCATAGTTTGAGCCTTCATCAAATGTTCCATAAATATTTGCACTTGTCCTAGCAATGTGTTGGTCACTTTGTATAGATTTTTGGCCCATAGTGAATCCTTCTTGGCATGTGATCCAACTATGTCACATAAGTCGATGAACTTGTCGAGGTTTCCGAACTCGGGGAGTCCTATATCTTTCATTGCTTCGTTGATCTTACCCCAATGTTTCCTTCAGTTTCCTTGGAGAGGTTATGGAGAGAAATTTGTTTGGTAGTCAGAGGGATATTTCCTGCAATCGGGATTGAAATCACTTAGAAACTACTCATCAGACAAAACATAGGAAGATGTAAGTGAAAAAAACAAACTAATGCGTACCTGTAGAGCTCGCTAGTCTTGATTGTTAAATACTTACGTGATCCCAGTAAATTTTTGAATGACCTGTAGCATCTCTATCTGTGCCACTGCACCTCTTCAGTTTGGATGAGTTACATCCTTGTTCCATAGCATGGCATATCAGGTACGGAAGATACGAGCATCAAAGCCATTCTAGAGGTCGATTTCCCCTTGGGGTCTGGAAAGGATGCCAGAGCTCAACGTGTTTCGAAAGTGTGCGTCATCTACCAAAAGGTTAGATACCATAATAAAGGAAGTCATTAAATGCCTTAGGTCGAGGCAAGTTGTTACCCTAGAAGTCATATCACCAAGTGTGTCAACCATCATTCGCTAATAATAGAGGCTAGGAAGATTAAAGAGATTGGAATGATTGTACCATATATTCTTTGAAACTCCTATTGACTGTGTTTCATACGTCCTAAATCATATTCGTAGTGCAGATATGATGCATTAATTCTTCAAAACATCATGTCATAATGTATGAGTATTCCTCGTCATGTTCTATCTCACTACCCCACTCTGCTATAAATCTTAGATGTTCTATGTGGGTTCTACTCATCATCCGAGTTTGTATACAAGTACAAACTGGTATTGCGAGTCTAATTCTATCAAAATTTGTGTCGTGTCTCTTCATCCAGTCATGCACATCTAAGAACACACATTGTTGCACCATGGGATCCCCTCAAAACACAAGACTGGGTTTGCGAGGCAGCCGGACCACTAGGTTTGAAACCCAACATGCATGGGACTCTTTCTTATTGGCATTGAGTGTCTCTGAGGTTTCAAAAGGAGGTCCTTACCTTCGCTCCAAAATGATGTCAGTGCCTCAAGTGGAGGTCAAAGTAGAGAAAATTTTGTCTCAAGCAAACATGTTGGAGGCCATGCCCTCTCAAAAGCCGACACTGCGGAGGAGGTGAAGGCCTAGAAAAAATAAGGAAGTAGGAGGAAGCCACATATTGACTGAGTTGAGTGCACACCCAGCCACTTAGGAGTTCATAATGCATTCTACTCGGCTAGAGCCTATCGGGACTACCAGTCGAGGAGGAGGGAGATGAATGAGAAGGACAGGGGCATCGGGTTGTAACGTTGAAAGCCTCTGTCAGCAGCTGGAGCAGGCATAATTTTCCATAGCCTAAATTTATCAAGAAAATAGAGAATTGAGGAGACAACTGGTGGTGCATAACCAAGAGGTATGAGCACCGGCAGGTCATGAAGCAAGCACAAATTGGCTCAAGAGGCAGCTTTGGCAAGCCCAAGATACGATTGTGCAGCTACGCGAAGTGTAGAGGATGATGGAGGAGTTGAACATAAGAATATTTCAAGGTGCATAGAGTAGTCCGGGAGAAGGTTTGTGCGCAGGAGATACATGATGGGAAAACCCTTGTTTTGTATTCTCAGAAGTGATGTATGTTTTGATAGTTTTCCCTATTTGTTGTGAGAATTTTCATGTTCTCAATGTAACCGAGTTGGTTGGCCAAGGTGTCAGTAGTGTTTATTGTATGTAACCTAAGTCCAGCGGGAAGCTTAATATATGAAATTTCGAAAATGTTTTGCCTAAATAGATTGTAGTCATAGAAGTTGAATGCATCATGTTTCCTCTTTGCATGTAAATATATCGTGTTCTTATTCAATCTTCCCATAATTATGTGATTTTTTAATTACCGTTGTTCTGAGTTATTTTGTAAGTTCGTTGATATTTTCCTTTAGAAACTTTCGATGCTGAACGATGCTGACGTGGCGTTACTAACTCGGGGATTATTAAATAAAACCTAGAACTCAGCTCATGGGTAAGTGTTNAACCTTGATATGTGCAAATTGAAACTTAACAATTTAATCAATCAAACCTAGAACCTGGAGCCTCAGTTGCTTGTTCCTCTGAATGTACTGAACCCAAGATCATTGCTTGGACATGTTTTGTTTGTACATTCCCTGCAAACACACTCATGCTTTTCTAGATGATATAACTTGAAAGGGATAAACAAGTGCATACCTTTGAAATTTGCAGCATCATTCATCTTCTCTTCTAATATGAAACTAGACACCATCTTGACAAGAAGAGGTTAGAAACTGAATCAAAAACGTTAAATGATTAGAAAAAGTCAGAAACCCTGAAATTTCAACTTTGACCACAAAATCAATTTTGACCAAAAGTCAACCTTTGACTTTGACTACTCAACCTTTGACTTTCACTTTGGCCGAAAACTCAAAATCGATTTTTTTTATTACTGAGAATACCAACATGTTCACTAGGGTAAGGCGCACTAGAATGTCTAGGAATTATGCCAAAATTCTCACTTGAAGTGCCCAGAAGGTTAGGTTAGGGTTTTTTACAGTTGCACAATCAAAAACCCTAGTTGCAGCTTGTTGATGGGCCTTAAATACCTTGATTCAACAGTAGGAACCAAACCCCCCAACGAGGCCCAATTAGACTCTGCAGTGTTTAATAGTGGAATGGTTCTCCAAATCTTGCAATCCGGCGAAATTATCGATGGGCTTTGTGTTTTCTTGTGAAGGCTCTTCCTTCAGTTTGGACTATTCTCTTTTGTATATTTTCTCTTGGGTGGGACCGATATGAGATGTAAGATGGTATAAACCAACTTGGAAACAAAAATGGAATTAAGCTTAACTAAGGGGAAGAGTTTGAACTTGTGATAAATCGTTGCTCAAGAATGAAGAAGACCATTGTATACCATAGGACTAGTACTAATACATTAATTATGTGAGCATCCAATTACTGCCTGAGATACTAACTACCAGAAAGAAAACACATATGCAATGAGATAATGGCATACAAAATAATTCATCTACCAGAACCATTCATCACATAATAACACAATGATTCATCTTCATAATTAAATCAAAGAATAACAAAACATTGCACTAGATAACTCGACAACAGAATTAATTTCTCTTACTCATTACAACATCATTCATGAAACATGATAGGAAATAGTTCTTCTCCATGTCTAATCACACATGCAATTGATGAAAATAATTTTTCTTTGGTCCAAAAGAACTTATGAATTCAAAGTAGCTTCAAAATAATTCTTAACAATGAGAAAGAAAGAATTCTTTCCACAACCATCGACCCTTAACTAATTGTTCGATGTCTTTATTTATAATCTAAAGTTCAACTGAAAACAATGGCTAAGTGCAATTTAAAGAAAAGAAAAATACGCCACGTGGTGTCATCTTGTAAGAGTTTCTTTAATAGTCAAATCAAGATAGTTCTTTGAAAGGATGTATTTTCTCATACTCAAACCAACTGATAAACAACTCTTCGTAGGTTTGGGCCCATGGAAACTTGTTCTTCTCCATCAGAGCCGCGTAGAATCCTCTGATCTCCACCGCATGCACTCGATACTTCACTAGACTGGTGTTTGACTGTTGTAGCACAGTTTGAGCCTTCATCAAATGTTCCATAAATATTTGCACTTGTCCTAGCAATGTGTCGATCACTTTGTATAGATTTTTGGCCCATAGTGAATCCTTCTTGGCATGTGATCCAACTATGTCACATAAGTCGATGAACTTGTCGAGGTTGCCGAACTCGGGGAGTCCTATATCTTTCATTGCTTCGTTGATCTTACCCCAATGTTTCCTTCAGTTTCCTTGGAGAGGTTATGGAGAGAACTTTGTTTGGTAGTCGGAGGGATATTTCCTGCAATCGGGATTGAAATCACTTAGAAACTACTTATCAGACAAAACATAGGAAGATGTAAGTGAAAAAAACAAACTGATGCGTACCTGTAGAGCTCGCTAGTCTTGATTGTTAAATACTTACGTGATCCCAGTAACTTTTTGAATGACCTGTATCATCTCTATCTGTTCCACTGCACCTCTTCAGTTTGGATGAGTTACATCCTTGTTCCATAGCATGGCAGATCAGGTACGGAAGATACGAGCATCAAAGCCATTCTAGAGGTCGATTTCCCCTTGGGGTCTGGAAAGGATGCCAGAGCTCAACGTGTTTCGAAAGTTTGCATCATCTCCCAAAAGGTTAGATACCATAATAAAGGAAGTCATTAAATGCCTTAGGTCGAGGCAAGTTGTTACCCTAGAAGTCATATCACCAAGTGTGTCAACCATCATTCACTAATAATAGAGGCTAGGAAGATTAAAGAGATTGGAATGATTGTACCATATATTCTTTGAAACTCCTATCCACTGTGTTTCATACGTCCTAAATCATATTCGTAGTGCAGATATGATGCATTAATTCTTCAAAACATCATGTCATAATGTATGAGTATTCCTCGTCATGTTCTATCTCATTGCCCCACTCTGCTATAAATCTTAGATGTTCTATGTGGGTTCTACTCATCATCCGAGTTTGTATACAAGTACAAACTGGTATTGCGAGTCTAATTCTATCAAAATCTGTGTCGTGTCTCTTCATCCAGTCATGCACGTCTAAGAACACACGTTGTTGCACCATGGGATCCCCTCAAAACACGAGACTGGGTTTGCGAGGCAGCCGGACCACTAGGTTTGAACCCCAACATGCATGGGACTCTTTCTTATTGGCATTGAGTGTCTCTGAGGTTTCAAAAGGAGGTCCTTACCTTCGCTCCAAAATGATGTCAGTGCCTCAAGTGGAGGTCAAAGTAGAGAAAATTTTGTCTCAAGCAAACATGTTGGAGGCCATGCCCTCTCAAAAGCCGACACTGCGGAGGAGGTGAAGGCCTAGAAAAAATAAGGAAGTAGGAGGAAGCCACATATTGACTGAGTTGAGTGCACACCCAGCCACTTAGGAGTTCATAATGCATTCTACTCGGCTAGAGCCTATCGGGACTACCAGTCGAGGAGGAGGGAGATGAATGAGAAGGACAGGGGCATCGGGTTGTAACGTTGAAAGCCTCTGTCAGCAGCTGGAGCAGGCATAATTTTCCATAGCCTAAATTTATCAAGAAAATAGAGAATTGAGGAGACAACTGGTGGTGCATAACCAAGAGGTATGAGCACCGGCAGGTCATGAAGCAAGCACAAATTGGCTCAAGAGGCAGCTTTGGCAAGCCCAAGATACGATTGTGCAGCTACGCGAAGTGTAGAGGATGATGGAGGAGTTGAACATAAGAATATTTCAAGGTGCATAGAGTAGTCCGGGAGAAGGTTTGTGCGCAGGAGATACATGATGGGAAAACCCTTGTTTTGTATTCTCAGAAGTGATGTATGTTTTGATAGTTTTCCCTATTTGTTGTGAGAATTTTCATGTTCTCAATGTAACCGAGTTGGTTGGCCAAGGTGTCAGTAGTGTTTATTGTATGTAACCTAAGTCCAGCGGGAAGCTTAATATATGAAATTTCGAAAATGTTTTGCCTAAATAGATTGTAGTCATAGAAGTTGAATGCATCATGTTTCCTCTTTGCATGTAAATATATCGTGTTCTTATTCAATCTTCCCATAATTATGTGATTTTTTAATTACCGTTGTTCTGAGTTATTTTGTAAGTTCGTTGATATTTTCCTTTAGAAACTTTCGATGCTGAACGATGCTGACGTGGCGTTACTAACTCGGGGATTATTAAATAAAACCTAGAACTCAGCTCATGGGTAAGTGTTGCACTTGGGACTTCGTTTACGTATATCATGCTAAATTGAGCTAGATATTGCAAATGTCGATGTTGGCTGAGTATCGAGGATCGGCGTTCAAAAAATCAATGCATATTTTCTTCGGGGGTTATCATCCTTCGAAACTCCCGATGTCAAAAATGTCCTGGAGGTCGACAATTATTATTTCATTTTTCATTCAATTCTTATTCTTTTAACCTTTCACTGATGCTGAATTGATCGGTCATCGACGATATTCTTGGTGGTGCTTGTCGCAAAGTAAATTTTGCGTCTACCGACACCGACGAAGATCATGGCTCAATAACTTTGATTCTCTCTAGCATTTTCTTTCATGCTTAATCCTTCTCGATGCTGAAATACTTAAGCACGTCCAAGAAAACTTTGACTGTCATTTCTCTAATTTAGATATTCTTATTTTAAGTTAATGATTTTCACATGTTCAAGCAAGATTTTAAATACTTAATGAGAAACAAAAGAGATAAGAAAAGGACACATTTTTCATATCAAACAATGCCAAAAGATCAAGTGGTACTCAAAAAGTTATATTTTACGTAGAATTTTTAGGGTGTGTTGAGTGCTCAACAAATGGTGATTCACTGGGTGAATGTAAAATCTTTGTTCTTCCTTCATGCTTGGTTGGTACGAAAGATGGTGGAGAAACTTTCATGGTTTTAAATCAAAGCCTATTTTACCTGTGGAAATTTGAAATCCTTTGGTTGATGATTCTGGGTCTTCCCGTGGGGTTTCAACCTTTATTCCTCCTTCGTTTCCTATAACCCTGACTTACGTCCCCTTTTTACAAAATTCTAGCAATGCATTCACTGGCATGAATCCCTTAGTTACCTTTACTCATTCACTTTGGTGTTGCTCCACTGCCAGCAAGCATCCATAGCCCTGATGGAGTCACCCCGACATTACAGAACTTGCTCTGTTGCTAGCGAGCGTCTATAGCCCTAGTGGACATATATGCATACCCTCCCCTACTGATCACTCTTTTCATAATTTCCATTTTATTTCAGCATGATGCCCTGAGCGGGTGAGAGAGGATGTCGTCTGTTTATTTCACAAAGTGAGATGGTTAGGTGGAACCTTTGCTAGATTTGTGTTCGGGTTCATGTAGTCCTTTCTGGATTTCCTTATTACCCTTAAGGTCTTACCAAACCACTAGGAAGACACTTCTATCATTTCTTCTAATTTTTTCATGTGTGCGGGTAAATGGTGGGCTCCTCAAAGAAAATGCAAGTTCCTTGATTCTTCTTGTGTTGTATGTGAGCGATGAGTTTGGAATAGAGTTGGCTATGTCACATGACTTAAGGTCAACTATTGTCCCACTAAACACAACTTTAAAAGGTGCAGAAATCCAGAAAGAAAAAGAAAACCGAAAAGAAAAGTATTTTGAAATCTTGAAAACCCTAAGACAAGATGTCCTTTTTGTTTTTTTTTTGGAAATATTGTTTGAGGGATTAGCCATTTATTGGGAGGGATTCAGGTTCCCCTTTAGATTCTGTAACCGATAAGTTCCTGCCCCAATCTTCTCAGCCACCTGGAAAGGTCCAAGCCACATATTCTGAAACTTAGAATGTTTCCCTTTTGACTCATTTGCCTTGTCCCATTTCAGTACTAAGTATCCTATTTCAAAATCCTTCTCTTTGGCCTTATGCTTGTCAAACCACCTTTTCACTATATGCTGGTGAGCTATGAATTTCGACTTAGCCTCTTATCTCTCTTATTCTAGCATGAGAAGAGTATCAATTATGTTTTGTATGGCCGATGAGGGATCTTCATCGGAATCTTAGGCTAGCTGAAGAGATGGAAGATAAAGCCCATTTGGGAGAATGGCTTCCTGTCTGTAAACTAGGAAGTATAGGGAATTTCCTATGGCTTATTTGAGTGTGACCCTATCATCCCATAAAGCATTATGGAGTAGATTATCCCAATTCCTTTGGTTATTTGCAACCGTCTTCTTTAGTATTCTTACTAGGTTCTTATTGGTCAATTTTGCCACCCTGTTTCCCTATGGATAATAATTTGTAGAGTACCTAATTATGATTTATTTGTCCAAAGAAAAATCTGTCAGTCAGGTGGAACAGAAATAAGTTGCATTATCAAAAACTAGGATAGAAGGGACACCAAACCTCGTGACTAGTTGTTGCTCTATGAAATGGATCACTACTTTTTCGTTTACATGAGTCAAAGGGATAGCCTCTGCCCATTTTGTGAAGTAATCAGTGGCAGACATAATGTACTTGTGTTGTTTTGAGGAGCTTGGTGTGATTTCTCCTATGATATCTAACCCCCATTGCTCAAAAGGCCTAGAAATAGTCATTGGCTGGAGTGGGATTTTCACTCTCTTCTCCCTCTCGGTGCTTACTTGACATGTTTTATAGTTTCTGGCATAGGTATGGGAATATTTGAACAAGGTGGACCAATAATAACTAACTCTCAATATCTTATGAGCGATGGTGTTTCCTGTGAAATGTCCACCGACAGGGCCATCATGGAGTTCCTTCAAAACTTTTTCTGCATCTTCATGTTCAATACATCTTAAGAGTACCCCATCATAATTAATCTGGAAGAGTACCGAAATTATGAGGCGATATTGTGCAGATTTTGAACTAAGAGCTCTCCTTTCCCTGGGGTTGAGATTTTCTGGGAAGGCCCCATGGTGTAGGAGGTAATTCAGATTCTTATACCAAGACTCAGGACTTGGGGAAATGTATGAAGCTTCACCACACCATAATTTCATTTCATTCTCCCATCCAAAATCTTCATTTGCTTGGTCCTGGGCTTCAGCTGCGAGTTTTCACAACCCTTGCCCCTTGACAAGTTTGGCAGGTTTTATATCTAGATCTTATTATTGGACCATTTCCATCCAATTCCCTCTTCTTTCCCCCATATCTTTCTAAGTAAGCAAGGATCAGACTACAGGGTGAGGCACAATCACTTTGGTGTGGTTCTTGAGGATGTAAGACCTGAAGTGTTTTATTACCTTGTATATTGCATAGGCTTGTTTGTCAATAGTAGGATAGTTAATCTTGGATCCCTGGAGATTAGTGCTCATGAATGACACTAGAGCTTCATTTTTGTCATCGTCCTTCTAAGTCAATACTACAGCTAATGACTGGTCGGAGGCGAAAGCATAGAGGAAGAAATCCCTATTGAAATCGGGACTTTGTAGCACAGGGGCTTGGGATATAGCAGTTTTAATATTGTTGAAAGCGTCCTTTCATTCATCATCCCACTTAAATTCATCATCTTTGTGAATCATATTTTGTAAGGGTTTTATGATTTCCACGAAATCAGGAGTGAATTTCCTCAAAAAATTGATTTTCCCAAAAATGGACTGCATAGCTTTCTTGGTATGGGGCAACGGGAGATGATCTATGGATTTAATCCTTTCTGGGTCTATGTGAATACTTGCTTGGGATATAATATGACCTAATAGCTTACCTTTATTGACGTCGAAAATGGTTTTCTCTGGATTTAAGGATATAGCGTATTTCCTACACCTTTCGAAAATCTGAGTTAAGTGTTGGATGTGTTCTTCTTTGTTCTTTGAATACACAGTTGCATCATATAGATACACTACCACACACTTGTTGATTAGTCCCCAAAATTCTATGTCCATGGCCCTTTGGAAAGTCACTCTTACATTTATTAACCCAAAAGGCATGCATTTATAAGCGAACGTTTCCCACTTGGTTCAGAAGGTATTTTTTAAACGATCCTCCTCCGAAACCGGGACTTGGTTGTAACCTGAGAAACCATCAAGTAGGGATAAAATATCTGAGCCAGACACATTCTGTAGGAGTTGCTCCATTGGCAGGACTGGGTAATTTTCCTTTTCTAAAGCTCTATTGAGATTTCTAAAGTCTACGCATAAGCGAATTTCTCCATACTTTTTCCTCATAGGAACTAGATTTGCTACCCATACGGAATGCCTGACCTGGAAAATGATCTTGGCATCTAAAAGTTTCTTTAATTCCTGATATATGAGAGGTTCCATGGATGGGTGATACTTTCAGATCTTCTGTTGGAAAGGTTTCACCTCATGTTTCAACGGTATAGTGTGTTGAATGATCCAGGTGTCATAGGTTTTCAGGTCTCAAAAGGACCATGTGAAGACATATTAATATTGTCTGAACAGTTTGAGATAAGCCTTTCTTTCCTCTTGATATATGGTCTTGTCGAGATTCACATTCTTTGTATTTTTCAGGGTTCCGAGATTTATACTTTCATGTAGGGGACAAGACCTACCAGTCTTAGCGTTCTTAGGCCCCCTAAAGAGTTCTTCCAGGTCAAACAGACTTTCTAGATTATCTATCCCCTTCAGGATGGTGTTATATTTTGATCTGTCAATAGGTTGGCCTATTCGAGGATTAGTTTCTATCACTTTCTCCTGGAATACCTCATCATCAATGGATAAATCTTTAAAATTGTCTTGGTTAGTTAGGAATTTTATGATATGTTCATCTCCTTCAAAGACCTTCCAATAAGAGATATTTTTAGGCACCGATGGTTTGTAGAGTAGTTCCACAGTGAACCAGGAGGCTTCATATTCCTATAGAGGTGACATCCTTGAAGCATCTATGTCCAGGGAATCAACAAGGATGTCCTACTGATAATTCTTTAGGTGCAGGGAATTGTAGTGTATAGTATTCCTTACTTGTCTAATGATAATCTCTGAGTCCCCAAAAACTTTCAATTCTTTGACGTTCAAGTCTATGGATTTGTTTAACCCTTGTACTAGATCTTCATACTCGGTGGTGTTATTGGTGCTTTTGAATTCTAGTCTACAGGATATGAAATAGCATTTACCTTTTGGATCAATGAGGATGCACCCTACCCCCGATCCCTCCTGCGATTTAGATCCATCAAAGTATATGGTCCAAATTTGTGAATGACAATCACCCTCTTCTTCTTCCTCATTTATTTTTAGCTTTCCTATTTCTTTTTTCGTAATTTCTAATGTAGGGTCTTGGTAGAAGAGGGTGTCTTATGTCGGTATCAACGATTTCTCTTTAAAAACCATTTCATAGTTTTGAGTGAGGGGGACATCGACTGAGAGAGGAGAAAAGTTTCCAAAGTGGGAATCGTAGGAATAATTGCCCAACATGGGGAAATCTATAGATGAGGGTTCATTTAGGGTTTCTAGATCAGTCACCGTATGTTTCAGATATCTCTCCCGATTGATTATGATCATATTCTTGTATCCCTTCAGTGGTATCCAAAGGTGTGCCCAGTCTGTGCTAAACTACCCATTTAACTTCTCAGACAAATCTTGACTTAGTAATAACCCATAGGCCTCTGGGATGTCTACCACAATGATGTCAATCACTTGTAAAAATTTAGGATATGTTGCTATTATGATCATTACATCCCTGAGTTCCCCCGTGACTTTGACCTAGGTCCTGTCTAGCTGTATCACGTATGTTTCGCTTTGTAGAGGAACGACATTTAATTTTCTGCAAATTGACAAGGGCATAACATTGGAAGATGCTCCTGAATCTACTAAACAATTATGGAGGTTCATGTTGAAAACTTTGAACATTAAGAGGAAAGGTGGGACAAAAGGCTTCCCTTTCTTATCTTTGGAACAGGTATTCATGGTTGATTTATTTACTAGGTTTGTGAAAGCTAGATTTATTTCCTAACCATTGCTAGTCATACGGTCTTCTACTGAGTTCAAAGCTTGTAGCAGGAAGTCACTGTGCTGAGAGATCCTGCACATGTCCATGACTGATATGTTATCCCTTAACTTCTTCAAATCTTCAACTACGTTGTAATTGACTTTGGGAGATTCTCGGGTATGGATGTTTATAAGTTTCTTACTGGGAGAAAAAGTTGTTTTCGAGTGATCGGGGGTTGTCTTATTTCTCGACATTTGGGTAGCAGTGATATATTTTGAGACAAGTGGACCTTTATTGTGTGTCTGAACCACTAAGACCTTGACGGGTGGTTCTTGAGACTTAAAAAGGTCGTCGGAAGGCATGATTAGGTCGGGATCCCATATCATCATGGTTGTATCTTGTGGTGGATCAACCTATTCCTAGTCAACAATATTCATAACTGAACTACTCGATTGTTCGGTCAGGGAGACTTCATCTAGAAACCGATTGGCCATCAAATTCATGGCATGCATCCATTGAGGGCAGTCTCTTTTGAAGTAGTTTTCCTGGTGATACGTACATAAATAATCAAATGCTACATTCCATAGATCAATATTTAAGTTAGATGGGGGAGGTTCAATCGCCTTGAATGACGGGTTCCTTTTAAAGAAATTCTTATAGGGCCTTTGGCCTTGGTTTCCTTCCCATGTGTTTCTCTTCATATCTATGATATCATTTGATAATTTCTTAACCATGCATTGTATATCTTTTATGTCTCCATTACCCTTGTCAGGAGTTTGTTCGACTTGTTTCCCTGACGGTCTAGTCAAAATGAGTCCTCTCCTGGGAGGAGGTTGAGCTTCTTTCTTAACTAATGAAACCTGGCCTTCTTTACACCATTTCATATGGAATTCTATCGTTTTGGCTTCTTCAAAATTCTCAGTTAGGGTTTGTTTAGCAGCCCTTTTTACGAACATGAAAATGGAATCTAGGAGAGCGTTAGCATAAAATTTGATTTGCATTTCCTGAGTTGGCTTAGCTTTGGGCTAGAACTGGTTCAATATGGTCATGAATATTTGATTGAAGTCTTTGACCCTTTCTTTCAAACTCATGGTGGCAGTGAACGACTCGGCCATTAGAGCTCTTGTAGTAGTTTCTTCAGCAAATTTGTCTAGAAAATCTTTATGGAACTTCGTCCAACTAGTTATAGATCCTACCGACAGATTGAAGTACCACGTGGAAGCCGAATTTTAAAACGTATAGGGGAAAAGTATGCATAATACGTCTTGATGTTGGATGTTCATAAGCCTAATTGCTAGTATAAATTTCTTGATATGATATTCAGGCAATCCAGAGGTTTTGGGATTGAACTTAGGAAGCAACTTCTTTGGATGACGCAGAAGGTTATGAACTGGTTCTGGGAGGGCCAATGCGTCTCTGGCTAACCAAGGTTTATTTTTCAGAGGTGGGTTCCCCCTTTCATCATTATGGTTATTGTTTCCTTCCATATCTTTAGACTCTTAGTTAAACTCCTCCTCTTCCAAAAAATCGTTCGGTTCAGAGACGTCACTGCCTAGCGTTTCGGGTATCAAATCAAGAGGTTCTTGGATTTCAGTAATTGCAAAATCTATTAATTCTTCTACCAAGTGTATGAAAACCTCATTAGGAGTACTAAACACTGATCTTCTTTGTTGTTTTATTTGAGGGAGTATGGGAGATAAGGACAATGCACCGATCTATCGGGTGTAGGATCTTGTGATTCTTCTGAATTGATTTACTTCCTTGTGAGGGAGATCGTACAGTATTTTAGGGTGAAAAGGTTCTTCCTCAATATGGGGTGAGTTACTCATTTTAGGAGTACTCAATGTGGGTGGGTTGTCTTCGGAATGACTAGCCATGCATGTGGGTTGTTTTGAATCTATAGGTTGTTTGAAATACTCTATAGAAAATATATCCAGCCATTCATTCTCAGACCCTCCTTCTAGCGCCAATTATGTTGATGGGCCTTAAATACCTTGATTTTAGAGTAGGAACCAAACCCGCCAATGAGGCCCAATTAGACTCTGTAGCGTTTAATAGTGGAATAGTTCTTCAGATCTTGTGATCCGGCCAAATTATCGATGGGCTTTACGTTTTCTTGTGAAGGCTCTTCCTTTAGTTTGGACTATTCTCTTTTGTATATTTTCTCTTGGGTGGGACCGATATGAGATGTAAGCCGGTATAAACCAACTTGGCAAAAAAATGGAATTAAGCCTAACTAAGGGGAAGAGGTTGAACTTGGGATAACCCACTACTCAAGCATGCAGACGAAAATTTTACGCCACATGCCTAGTACTAATACATTAACCATGTGAGCATCCAATTACTGCCTGAGATACTAATTACCAGAAAGAAAACACATATGCAATGAGATAATGGCAAGAAAAATAATTCATCTACCAGAACCATTCATCACATAATAACACAACAATTCATCTTCATCATTAAATCAAAGAACAACAAAACATTGCACTAGATAACTTGACAATAGAATTAATTTCTCTTACTCATTACATCATCATTCATGAAACAAGATGGGAAATAGTTCTTCTCCACGTCCAATCACACATGCAGTTGATGAAAATAACTTGTCTTTGGTCCAGAAGGACTTTTGAATTCAAAGAAGCTTCAAAATAATTCTTAACAACCAGAAAGAAAGAGTTCTTGTAGAAACCATCGACCCTTAACTAATTGGTCAATGTATTTATTTATAATCTAAAGTTCAACTGAAAACAATGACTAAGTGCAGTTTAAGAAAAGAAAAATATGCCACATGGCGTCATCTTCTAACATTTTCTTTAACATTCAACTTAAGATAGTTCTTTGAAAGGATGAATTTTCTCATACTCAAACCAAATGATAAACAACTCTTCATAGGTTTGGGCCCATGGGAGCTTGTGTTTCTCCATCGGAGCCACGTAGAATCCTCTTATCTCCATCGCATGCACTCGATACTTCACTAGACTGGTGTTTAACTATTGTAGCATGGTTTGAGCCTTCATCGGATGTTCCATAAATCTTTTCACTTGTCCTGGCGATGTGTCGGTCACTTTGGATAGCTCCTCAACCCATAGTGAATCCTTCTTGGCATGTGATCTGAATATGTCACATAAGTCGATGAAATTGTCGGGGTCGCCGAACTCAGGGAGTCCTATATCCTTCATTGCTTCGTTGATCTTACCCCAATGTTTCCTTCGAGTTCCTTGGCAAGGTTATGGAGAAAAAATTGTTCGGTAATCATAGGGATCTTTCCTGCAATCGAGATTAAAATCGCTTAGAAATTAGTTATCAAGAAAAACATAAGAAGATATAAAAGGAAAAAAGAAATTGATGCATACATGTAAAGCTCATTGGTCCTTATTGTTAAATACTTACGTGATCCCAGTAACCTTTTCAATGACCTGTAGTCTCTATGTTCACATTGCCACTCCTCTTTAGTTTGGATGAGTTTCATCCACACACCATAGTATGGCAGATCAGGTACAACAAATACAAGTGTCGAAGCCATTCCAGAGGCCGATTTCCTTTTGGGGTCTAGAGAGAATTCCAAAGTTTAACATGTGTCAAAAGTATGCGTCAGCTCCCAAAAGGTCGGATACTGTAATAAAGAAAGTTGCTAAACGCCTCAGGTCGAGGCAAGTTGTTACCCAAGAAGCCTTATCACCAAGTGTGTCAACCATCATTCACTAATAATGGAGGCAGGAAAGATTAAAGATATTGGAATCATTGTACCATACATTCTCTGCAAATCCTATCAGTTGTGTTTCATACATCCTGGATCATATCCATCGTGAAGATATGACTCTTTAATTATTCAAAACATCCTATTGTAATGTATGAGTATTCCTTGGCACATTCCATCTCACTGCCCCACTCTGCTATAAATATTAGATGTTATGTGTGGTTTCTACGCATCAGACGAGTTTGTATACAAGTAGGGACTGGTATTGTGAGTCCAATTCTATCAAAATCTGTGTCTAGGCCCTTCATCCAATCGTGAGCATCTAAGCACACACGTTGTCGCACCATGGGATCCACTCAAAACATGAGACGGGGTTTGCGAGGCAGCTGGAGTGCTAGGTCTGAACCCCAACATGCCTGGGACTCTTTCTTATTAGCATTGAGTGTCTCTGAGCTTTCAAAAAGAGCTCCTTACCTTCTCTCTGAAACGATGGCAGTTCCTTAAGAGGAGGTCGAAGTGGAGAAAATTTTGTCTAAAGGAAACATGTTGGAGGCCACTCCCTCTCAAAAGTTGACACTGCGGAGGAGAGGAAGGCCCAAAAAAAATAAGGAAGTAGGAGGAAGCCACATCTTGACTGAGCTGAGTGCACACCTGGTCACTAAGGATTTCATAATGCATGCTACCTAGCTAGATCCTGTCAGGACTACCAATTGAGAAAGTGGGAGTCAAATGTGAAGGACAAGGGCATCGAGTTCTAACATTGAAATATCCTGTCAGCAGCTGGAGCAGGAACAACTTTCCATAGGCAAAATTTATCAAGAAAATAGAGAATTGCAGAGACAATTGGAGGTGCAGAACTAGGAGGTATCAGTACAGCTAAGTCACAAAGGAATCACAAACTAGCTCAAGAGGTAGCTTCAGGAAGCCCAAGATACGATTGTGCAGCTGTGAGAAGTGCAGAGGATGATGGAGGAGGAGAATTTTACAAGAGAATCCCCCTGCAGACAAGTGGATTTCCTCTTGGATGCTAGACCCCTAACTCCAAGAAAGAAAGTTCTATTATGGACACTGGCATTTCTTTATCATAAAGCTAAACTATCAAAGAAGAAGAGGGAAGAAAGGCAAGTACCTTTTTATCAATGTTTGTCCTTGCTCGTTCCAAGATGATCTTGATCTCCAAGTTTAGTTGATGTCTACTATGATTAGCTTTATAATGAATCTATGAAAGAAACAAGTTCATATACACAAACTTTAAAGGAAATAGTCCAAGCATGAATTTATATTAATGAGAACAAAGTGTTGCTTACAACCATGGATGTAGTGTAGCAGCTTCACCAAGCTCCCTTTGTCCAGA
>JZKD02S0931338.1:23827-44623 GCA_000966675.3 Picea glauca
AACTTTGCATACTTGAGGGACAAGTTGGGACTCATGGAGATTACCCCCTTGGTTGAAAGGGGGAGATGACTTCCTCGGTTGGGAGGGAGTGTTGATGGACATACATTCTCCTTGTGGAGAATGGTCCAAGTTGACTGATTGATGATGTGTATCATTATAATACATCTTAGATATGCTGCTTCAACATCATGCTAGTACAACTTAGATATGATACAGATGTTCTGAGATAGATCATTCTAGTACAACTTAGATATGATGCATTGGAATCATGGTAGTACAAGTTAGATATGATACAGATGTTCTGAGACACATCATGATAGTACAACTTAGATATGATGCATTGGAATCATGCTAGTACAACTTACAGATGATGCTTATTCCTGAGTCACATGATGCTAGATATGATCATGCTAGTACAACTTAGATATGATGTAGAACATCATGCTAGTACAACTTAGAGATGATGCTTATTCCTGAGTCACATCGTGCTAGATATGATAATGTTAGTAAAACTTAGATAATATGTAGAGCATCATGCTAGTACAACTTAGAGATGATCATACAACTTAGATATGATGCATGTGACTACATCATGCTAGATATGATCAATCTAGTACACCTTAGATATGATGTAGAGCATCATGATGGTACAACTTAGAGATGAGGATGCAACTTAGAGATGATGAGGCAACTTAGAGATGATGTAGAGGAATTGATATACATTTTATGAGTACAACTTATATATGCTACTTTCACATCATGCTATTATGGCTTAGAGATGATACATTGGAGATGATGGTTCTTGTAGCCATTGAGGACATTCAACATCGATTGGGTCAATATTTCTTCTAGGACACATGTTTGGATTAGAAGAATGGTCCTTGTATCACTTTGTTGAGTGAGTGACTTATGCGAGACACTTTGTTGATTGTGCTAAGTCTAGCACATGTAGTGCAAACCCCGACCCTCGAGCCAAGATCCATGCAGGATTGTTCTAAAATTCCCTTGAGTTGAAGTAGCTCCTTTGATTCCCTCTGGAACCTTCAATGAATCCATAGGTCCTTCGAAAACTCCACCTGTGCGAACAAGCACTAGGTGCGAGCTTCACCCTCACGTGACCACAATTGGCCTTGGCACAAGCACCTTTCGCAACTCGAAATTCATGAGTTCGTGAGTCGAGACCATTGACTCTTCTTTTCCAACCTCTTGAGACTCAAGATGACGACACAGGTATAGCCCTTCCTTGCTAGCACTTCTACCAACGACCACCGGATAGGGATAACAACTAGCACCTCTCGCAACTTTGTAGCTTCACGAGTTGGGGTGTCGAGCTCTCGTGCTCTCCTCTAGCAAATATCTGAAGTGAGATAAGTCAACAGGATGTTGACTCCTTCCTAGGTGACAAGTGTCCACCTGTCAACCATGCGGTCCCCACCTGATGGACATGACGTATGTTCGCCCGAGCCCTCGACACTTGGCACTTCGTAACTTCTATTGTCGAAAGGAAGTTCCTCCAAACCTCGAACCTCTGATACACGATGTATCGAGACACTAGATCTCATGGCTCTCCTTCCTCCTTGATCAATGGTTCAGATCACATCGCGATCTTGCGACTCAGAACTTTGTAGAGCAAAGGCCTCCGCCTCCCAGCTCACAATCCCCAAATCCATGATATGACCCAGATATCTGCCACTTGTCCTCCAAAATGGACGGTCCCGATTCCTTCGGGACTTCACAAGTCACGAACTCAAAAGACTTCCTTATTTCTCTCTCTGATGTCAAATCCCAGAGATTTGAGGATCTCGTGACACACATCCTCCAATATGGACGGCTCGGATGTCTTTGGGACTTCATGAGTCGAGACTTCCTCCCTCCCGACTCTTACCTCTCGGACTCCTGATATCTGAAATATTGATGGGTCCTTAGATTATCACCATGCATCCTCTTCAATGATGGACGGTCTTGATCCTTTCAGGATTTCGTGGTTCCTCTCCTCTGTGAATATGAGATTAAATCTCATGCAACTCCTCCCAGATTTGATGGTTATCGACTATCTGAGCTACATCTGACGACCCATATTTGTTCTTCCCTTGCACTCTTCTACATGCTCCTGGACGTGAACTTCAAGGATCTAGATCTTTTCCTCTTCTCAATCCAATAGAAGTTGTAGCTCCTCCCTCGAGCCTACACTTATTTATGAGTTGGAAGATTTCCCAAGTATCAAAGGTCTCATCTTTTGATTATCTAGCGAGCCTACAACCTTAGTCGCACCTGCATTCTTGAAGACACTTTCCCTCCTGAGCTTCGAAACCATGAAACCTTGAATGGTTTCCCCAAATTCCTGCACCCCTTGCAGCTATTTCTCTATGCACAAAGGCATTGTTTCTCCTAATCTTTGTCTCCCTTGAATCCTTAAAGAATTCTTCTACCTCTGCACTCCTTGCAGGGTCCCTGCACACACGAAGTTGTTATCCATCCTGAGCTTCTTTGTTGCTTAGACCTTTGAAGTATCTATCCCTTTCTTTCCTGGAAAGGATGGAAATGCCCTCTGGCAACTTCCTTCTTAAGCACTCCTTGCTAAGCCTGTAGGGTGTTCAGTAACCTTGTGAAGATCCTCTCTTGGACTCTTCTCTGTTCTAGAACTCAAAGGAGTTCTTTCTTGTGCACTCTTCACATCCACTCAATGCCCACCTGGCAGAGTTTCCAGAATCCTCAGTGATTCTGATTTCCCTTTGAACTCATAGTAGAGTTCTTCTATGCACAAGCTTCACCTGCTCGATGCCCTCCTGACAAAGCTCTACAGAAACCCTCAGTGATTATGTCTTCTGCTGTGTCCTCCTCTGCACTGTCTTACCTCCAAGGTGTTAAGCAACCTTGATGTTTTCTTCTTGATCCAATGACTTCAGCTGGTGCGCCCTATTGGCACATCCTTGCCCAAATTCCATAGAATTCAGGAGTCCATCTACGCACTGGCTTTCAGAACCCGCAGTGTTATGTTACACCCTCTTGGCATGAAGCCTCAAAGAACCCTAAACCTAAAATCAAAGAACCCACAGATAGCAGAACCTATCTATCCCTACAAATTCCTATCTACAACATACATCTACAACATAGCATAAAAGCATAAAGACATTCATCCATAAACACATAAACACACAAGAATATCATGTAGGAAAAAATGCTCTTTGTATTAATATGAATGCCTATACAAAGGTTATGAGAGGAGTTTGTAACAGAGACTCAACTCCTTCTCTCCTATCTATCTGTGCTACTCTCACAGACTCTCATGTAGATCTTTCCTTACTACCTTTTTTTTTCAAAATAAGATCCAAGATCTTTTACATGAGAGGGCTCTTCGAGCTCTTCCCTCCATTTCACCTACTCTATTCAATTACATTAACCTTACATTGAATGGGTTGTCTAGTCCAGATCAGAGCTAGATCCAGCCTTACAACTATTAAAGGCTACTTCTAATTAACGCCTGTGCCAAGGCACGACTTTGGCTCTACCATCCTTACATACATTTAATACAATTTCAAATTCAAAATGAGAGAGGATTGGTGCCTCTCTTCCTTGAATGTGCACTTTGAATGTGTTGAGTGGGTTGGCTAGCTGGCACATGGCTGGCTGGAGTGATTCTCCTGCGTCATACTCCTCTACTGTGAAAAATTCATGAGCTCCCCAGTGCTACTGTTGAAATCCACCTGGATCCCAAACAGTCCTCTTGAGTTGTATCTCTGCTCCACTGCTCTTCTGCTGCTGCTGTTGTTTCCCTTCTGCTTAGCTTTTCTCTACTGGCCGTCTCTTGTGGTAACTTTAACATCAACCTTCTAAACTGCTCTATCTCCTCGTCCAGCTGCTCCCATGGCTGGCTCTGTGTATGCAGTCTCCTCTGCTGCATTTCTTCCTCATCAATGGGTAGATATACTAGATCTCCCATGCTATTTTTCCCATCTGTTGTGGCCTTCACTTGCCACTCTTTGGCAGATTCCAATTATGCAATCTCATTACTGAGCTACTGCTCAACTTCTCCCTGTGACAGTGTTGTTGCTGTAAACTCTCCTGCTAGTGTATCTCCAGCTCTCTCTAGCTTCACCTTCATCTGCTTCCAACCTAATCTGTTGGACGTGCATGCCCTGCACATTCACCCTTCTCTCCAAGGCTTCAAACTCTTGATACAGCTCAGAAAAATCTATGTTGTCTGCTTCCTCATCTTTTTCTCCTACTGCAAGCTTTAGCGCTGCAGTCATTTCAACTTCTTGGCTGAAAATTTTGACCAATTCCTCGGAATACTCATTTCCTTCTTCTGCTTGGGCAAATTTTGATATCTTCTCCAATTATTCTTCCATGACAGTCTCTGCTAGCTGTCTTTCTTCTGTTGCTGCTTCAACAACACATACTTTTGCCTCCCCTCGACGATGTGGCAGGAATATCCCAATTCCCCCAATCATCAAAAGATTCCTCTGATCCTCCTTCTCTATCAGTTGTCCTTCCTGATATGAACTCAGCTCTGAGCTCATATGCTCTCCCTTGCCCTCCTGGCAGTATGTGATTTCTTCTCTACTACTCTCTTGGCAGTCTATGAGATCCTCAGATCTTGTCTCATTGCCCTCCTGGCAATATGAATTTCCGGTCCTTCCCTCTTGGCAGTCTATGAGATCATCCAGTGATCTCAGTTCATCCTCATCATTGAGATTTCTCCCAGCCTCTGGTTCACATATTTGAACCATTTCCATCGGCTCATCCCTGAGGCTTTTAGCATGCCTCAACCATCCTCTCATGCAAGTTCCATCGGCTCATCCCTGAGGCTTTCAGCATGCCTCAACCATGCCTCAACATATTTGAACCATTTCCATCGGCTCATCCCTGACTGGCCATTTTACCTTTGTCTTCACGGGCCATTCATACACCTAATGTGATCTTGCATCCTGTTGCATCTGCAATGCAAGTTCCTCCATCCTCGCTCTTATCTCAGCAATTTCTTTATCCATCTCATCTTTACTTGGCTACTAATGGATCTTCTTTCCATCGCGTCTATGGCCTTCCGTAGCCATTTTCCTGTTCCTGTCTACCCTCCTGGAAAACCTACTGTTGTCACTTTGCAACCATGAGTGCTTACAACATCTCCTACATTCCTCTGACTATCTTCTTGACTGTTGCGTACTTGCAACAATCTTCACCTTTTATCTATCTCCTTCGCCTGAAATCTACAGACGAAAATATCTGCTCTGATACCAAATGGTGTAGACCACGACCCTCGGGCCAAGATCCGCATAGGATCATTCTAAAATTCCCTTGAGCTGAAGTGGCTCCTTTGATTCCCTCTAGAACCTTCAACGAATCCACTGGTCCTTCGAAAACTCCACCTGTGCGAACAAGCACTAGGTGTGAACTTCACCCTCATGCGACCACAACTGGCCTTGGCACAAGCGCCTTTCGCAACTCAAAATTCACGAGTTCGTGAGTCGATACCCTCGACTCTTCTTTTCCAACCTCCCAATACTTGAGATGATGATACGGGTATAGCCCTTCCTTGCTAGTGCTTCTACCAATGACCACCGGCTAGATATAACAACTAGAACCTCTCACAACTTCATAGCCTCATGAGTTGGGGTGTCGAGCTCTCGTGCTCTCCTCTAGAAAATCTCCGAAGTGCGATAAGTCAACAGGATGTTGACTCATTCCTAGGTGACGAGTGTCCACCTATCAACCATGCGGTCCCCACCTAATGGACGTGACGTATGTTTGCCTGAGCCCTCGACACTTGGCACTTCGTAACTTCTACCGTCGAAAGGAAGTTCCTCCAAACCCTGAACCTATGATACACGATGTATCGAGATGCCAGATCTCATGACTCTCCTTCCTC
This sequence comes from Picea glauca, assembly GCA_000966675.3. Classification (NCBI taxonomy): domain Eukaryota; kingdom Viridiplantae; phylum Streptophyta; class Pinopsida; order Pinales; family Pinaceae; genus Picea; species Picea glauca. The sequence continues at coordinate 29,694 of JZKD02S0931338.1, forward strand.
CTCAATCAACGATTCAGATCACATCGCGATATCATGATTTAGAACTTTGTAGAGCAAAGGCCTTCGCCTCCTAGCTCACAATCCTCGAATCTGTGATATGACCCAGATCTCTGCCACCTATCCTCCAAAATGGATGGTCCCGATTCCTTCGGGACTTCACAAGTCATGAAGTCAAAAGACTTCCCTGTTCCACTCTCTGATGCCGAATCCCTGAGATACGAGGACCTCATGACACGCATCCTCCAAGATGGATGGCTCTGATGTCTTTGGGACTTCATGAGTCAAGACTTCCTCCCTCCCAAGTCTTACCTCTCAGATTCCCAATATCCAAAATATTGATGAGTCATTAGATTACCGCCATGCGTCCTCTTCAACAATGGAAAGTCTTGATCCTTTTGGGATTTCGTGGTTCCTCTCCTCTGTGCATACGAGATTAAATCTCGTGCAACTCCTCCTAGATCTGATGGTTATCGACTATCTGAGCTAGATCTGATGACCCAGATCTATTCTTCTCTTGCGCTCTTCTACATGCGCCTGGACGTGAACTTCAACGATCTAGATATTTTCCTATGCTCGATCCAATGGAAACTGTAGCTCCTCCCTGAAGCCTGCACTTCTTTCCGAGTTGGAAGATTTCCCAAGTATCAAAGGTCTCAGCTTTTTATTCTCTAGCGAGCCTGCAACCTTAGTCTCACCTGTTTTCTTGAATATACTTTCCCTCCTGAGCTTCGAGACTATGAAACCTTGAAGGGTTTCCTTGTCTTCCTGTACCCCTTGCAGCTATTGCTCTATGCACAAAAGCATTGTTTCTCCTGAGCTTTGTCTCCCTTGAATCCTTAAAGGATTCTTCAACCTCTGCACTCCTTATAGGGTCCCTGCACACACGAAGGTGTTATCCATCCTGAGCTTCTCTATTGCTCAGACCTCTAAAGTCTCTGTCCCTTTCTTTCTTGGAAAGGATGGAAATGCCCTCTGGCAACTTCCTTCTTAAGAACTCCTTGTTGAACCTGCAGGGTGTTCAGTAACCCTGTGAAGATCCTCTCCTGGTCTCTTCTCTATTCCAGAACTCAAAGGAGTTCTTTATTGTGCACTCTACACATCCACTCAATGCCCACCTGGCAAAGTTTCTAGAATCCTCAGTGATTTTGATTTCCCTTTGAACTCATAGTAGAGTTCTTCTGTGCACAAGCTTCACCTGCTCAATGCCCTCTTGGCAGAGCTCTACAGAACCCCTCAGTGATTCTGTCTTCTGTTGTGTCCTCCTCTACATAGTATTACCTCCAAGGTGTTCAACAACCTTGAGGTTTTCTCCTTGATCCAATGACTTTAGCTGGTGCGCCCTCTTGGCACGTCCTTGCCCAAATTTCGTAGAATTCAGGAGTGCATCTATGCATTGGCTTTCAGAACCTGTAGTGTTCTATCACACTCTCTTGGCATGAAGCCTCAAAGAACCCCAAACCTGAAATCAAAGAACCCACAGATAGTAGAACCTATTTGTCCTTGCAAATGCCTATCTACAACATACATCGACAGCATAGCATAAAAGCATAAAGACATTCATCCATAAACACATAAACACACAAAGAATCTGATGCAGGAAAAACTGCTCTTTGTATTAATATGAATGCCTGTACAAAGGTTATGAGCGCAGTCTGTAACAGAGAATCGACTCCTTCTCTCCTATCTATCTGCGCTACTCTCACAGACTCTCACTCAGAGCTCTCCTTACTACCTTTTATTTTCAAAATAAGATCCAAGATCTTTTACATGAGAGGGCTCTTCAAGCTCTTCCCTCCATTTCACCTACTCTATTCAATTACATTAACCTTACATTGAATGGGTTTTCTAGTCCATATCGAAGCTAGATCCAACCTTACAACTATTAAAGGCTACTTCTACCTAACACCTGCTCCAAGGCACATATTTGGCTCTACCAGGCTTACATACATTTAATACAATTTCAAATTCAAAATGTGAGAAGACTGGCGCCTCTCTTCCTTGAATGCATGCTTTGAATGCGTTGAGTGGGCTGGTTGGCTGGCACATGACTGGATGGAGTGATGCTTCTGCATCAACATGACTTATTCATCATCATGCCTAATTACTAAGATGGAGTATGGCCTCGAGAGATGATGCAGACCATGATATGATTTAATTCCAGAAGACTTTTGTACTACATAGTGATAGCTTGTGTTGCTATTAGTTCATTGTAGTGGAGACTGTGTGTCTGTAGACATTATCTATTTACTACTGTGGTGGATTTGTTCCATAGGTAGTGACTGTATGTCACTAGTTAGTAGTTGTGCGCTACTAGGAGTGGTTGTGTACCATTGCATAGTAGTTGTGTACTACTATGGATCGACACTGTTGTGATCTATTGGATGGAATTGTAGTAACTATGTACTACTATTGGATTTCCATGGAGATTACCAGTAGTGTTGAAGGTGTTTCCTAGGCTGGTGTGCCAACTAGTAGTGTTGGAGGTGATTTCCATCTAGATGGATATTGATGATGATTGTCGTGACTTGATTTGTGTGATCATGAGATAGCATGTGTGGCTATGATGATGCTACCTATAGGATGGTCTGCAATACTATGTGATCCTTTCTCATACCATGTGAAATGGATGGATTTGTTTGAGATCATTACAAATTAATACCTCCCTAGCTAGAAGGGAGTGTTTATATTATGGTAGTTGTGGGAGGTATTAACCTCCATGTGTAATAATTGGATAGAATAGAGTATTCTGGAAGTAAGAGAAACCCTAAATATATGTGTAGAAACCTTAGAATACAAGTCGGCTCAGTAAAAGAATTAATATTAAATTATTAGATTCTAAAAGGACAAGTCGGCCCAGACAAGTGACAAGAACCACTATAAATAAGAGATGATCTAGTTGATTTGTACACAATCTCTTTGTCAAGGATAGCGCAAGTTTGGAGTTGTAGATGCAATATAGGAAGGTGGATACTATGGAGTGTTTCTTGGTCTCTCTCTCTAGGGCCATCTAGCCTAAGATGTGGACCTTGCCTTGTAGTATGTCTTGGTGGTGTTCTTGGTGATATTTCTTGGTGGTATTCTTGGTGAGTGCAAATGAAAATGTAACTGTTGCAATTGTTGGAACTACAATTTCTACAACTAAGTATTGTTCTTGTTATGTGGCTTTGGGACTTTCTTTCTAGTAAGTTATGTTTGGAGAAAGATGTTCTCTAGTGGTTATCTATTGGTTATAGTGATGCTTTCAGAATCATTCTATCTAGAAAAGGTTATGGTTCTCAAGGGTGGCTACATGCCTATGGTTGGGTGACAATAGTGATATTGTCTATGGTAAAATGAGAAAATTGAATATTTTAACATCATCATTTCGTCTTGTAGATATTTTTTCTCTAGTTCCAGCGAGCTATTATACTAAGGTATTTATCCACGAAACAAGTTCCAAATAGTACCTTTAGTGTAATTAATTAAAATATGCCAAATAATAACTTCCTTTTACGAAAATTGTCGGAGTGCAATGAAACAAATAACAAGCTATGAGAAAATGATCCCGATGATGAATAATGGTGAATAAAATAGTTGGCCCCATCACTTACAATAATTAAAGTGAATTCTAAGGTTATTTTCTCTATTAATCATAGAGCCACTTTATAACCTTATTTTAATTAACTAATGTCACTTTAGCATTTAGATTTAATAATCTAGTGACATCAATCAATCTTCATAGTCTCCCCTTTCCCACTGTTTATATCCTATGGGGAGAGTGTATAAGCTAATCCTTCATCCACCGTGTAGTCAGTTGGAAAGTGACATTACAATCCTCCCTTCCCAAAATTGTGTGTCCTCAAGCAATTGATGACCAAGGCTCTGCCTAATGTGGTTCTCACTCCCTGTAACATCCTCTACGAGCCTGCCTCCTACCATAAACCTGTTCCCCAAGTCTATGATCGATGGTCTCACTTTTCTTGTGATAACCTCTACTGATATGCTCCCCACCATAAATGTGCACACATTATCTGTGATTGAATGTCTCCCTGAATAAAATATACTTTGTGCCCACTATCTTTTCCTAGATATCCCCTCATAAGACCAAGTACTCATCAATGGTTGTAGCTCTCTAACTTCTATAATATTCATGCCACCATGTCCCAAAACCATCTCCATCCATTATGCTGAAACATCCTTTGGAGAATTAATGGTCATGCCCCTTAGAACTAACCTTTTTCCTCCTGCAATCCTGAACTCTATCTTCATTTTTTGATAGTCCCGAGAGATTGTCCCTAATGTACTAAGCCTCTATACACCAAGAATCATCTTTGTATTCTCCAATTCCATCACATAAAAATAATCAACCACCTTTTAGTTTCCCATGGACAACTCTAGGTGACTAAATCTCTACGTGAAAACCAAACTGTATCCACCTATCACCAAAAATATGAAATCTCCAACCTCAATCGTAGGTAAACCCATCCTTTTGAATAAACCTAAGTCAATGAATTTGTGGGTGGCCCCACCATAAATCAAGCTCACAACTCTTTGTCCTTGTACTCCTCCCCTAATTTGAAATGTATGAAAGCTAGGAATGCTCGATAGGGAGGTGATAATCACGTCCTTAGCCTCTCCACGAGGTTGATCCTCATCACTGCTCCACACTGGGCCCTGAGTGTGTCCTTCTCCTCTAACTTCATCATTGTCAAAATGTCCCTGACCATCCTCGAAACACCTATGACATGAATTCCAAAGCTGTCTACAACTGTAACAAAGACCCCTCCATTTCAAATCCCTCTGAGTCTCTCCATCTATCTGGTCTATCCCTAGCCTCTACGTTTGTAAGGATATCCTATCCATGCACTTTGTGTGACGTATCATCCATGATATACTCCCTCTTCCAATATATTTTTGATCTCCTTCCTATGCTTCGTTGATGTGCGAGAAATATATATGTGACCAGCTCTATGGGTAATACACAATCTGTTCCATGTTCTCTCCTCCAAGATATATCTGAGCTCCTATCTGATCCTCCAAAAGAGGAATTATCCAGTCTCCTTTCCTCATACCCTGAGTCATATTATCCTATTCTCCACTATTCCCTGTGGGTATAAGTATGCACTTGATGTGACAATAATCTGATAATGATACAACACTATGAAAAATATCACTGAAATCCTCATACTCCCTCTCATACACCTCAAATATACTCTCTGATTTTGACTGACCTAGATGTGGTGTATCTAAGAAGGTCGACATAAATGGCCTGTGTGATAACCTGCTGTAAGAATTCCTATACGCATGTGATGCCTCATGTCTATTGTCACCCACTTCCCGGTACCTATCTCCTCTATGTGTGGCGCTCACTCCATCATCTCTCATGCCTCCTCCAAACACTACAAATGTCTCCTGCAACTGATGGTCAATCCTTCTCAGTATGTTTTCATCCTTGCGAATGGTGCTATGAGGGTACTCTCTAACATCCAATATATTCTACAAAGAGTTGGAGCACTCTCCACTGGAAGATCCCCACTCTATCTCAATGTATGTCTCTGATGCACCTCATTGAGAATCACTACCCACCTCTGCATGCTCCTTCTCACTATCGCTCGCTACTGCACTCTCATGTATGCCCTATCAACCATTGTATCTCCTGAGAATATCATGTAACTTTGGATACTTCCTAACACTATATATCTTGAAACCCATAATGTTGTCATGTGTACCGACTGTATTGTTGTATCACTCAATCCATGAGTGTCAAATGGCTCTAGAACCTGAATGGATGTATCCTCATCACTAGTGTCATCTAATATTGGATCCCACATAGATGTGTCCTCATCTGAACTATCCCTATCTCTATAATCCACATGCATATGCTCAACTACCTCATGTCTCTCCAAGAATGGTAGCTCCTATGACACATAAACAACCCTAAAACATCTTTGGGTCACATCTTTCCATAATAATCTATGATCCTGATCACTCCCCACTCTCCTCCATCATCTGGTGCTCCTCCATAAAACCCTCCATTTCACCAACATCCTCTAGTGATATATCTAAAACATATGACCGACTCTCTACTAATATGGATGTAGTGGATGCTCGACTAGACTCCTCAAGGAGCTGCTCTAATATGTACTTTGATTCTTGAAGAGCTATCTATGTGCTCTTCAAAAATTCCTTTATGCTCACTAACTCATGAGTGAGTTGACCCACCTCATTATCCTTCTCCTCCAATGACCCCTGGTACATCTCACTAATATCTAGAAGGTAATCTCTATCCATAAGGATATGTTGGTAATTGGTCTTCATCACTATCACTCTCTCTCTCAGTGTCTGAAAGTCCTCAATGGAAAAATATCCACCTGAACTATCTTGTGTCACTATGGCTCTCCAACAATATCCTACCACCATTGCATGTGTATGATCAAGGTGCCTCATGGATTCCATGATCATATCCTCTCTAACCTTCAATTTTCCTGCCAAGTATTATGACTCATGCAAATCAAAACCTCTATCATTCTAAAGTGCTACTTCATAACTCTTGTTGCTAAGGCCAACTATGGAATCCTCATCAATGCACTCCCCAAGACCTATTGTGCTACTCTTCTCAACATCTATTGTGCTACTCTGATTATCACTCATATGCATATCTTTGATGTGAGACTATGTTGTACAAGTGAGTCATCTTGTATCAAATATCCAACCCACTTAGGCATATCTACACCCAAATGATCCATCACATACATAGAAATTCTATGGCTAGATGAAGAAACACCCTTCTTTCCTCCTCCCAAGGAATCTCATATAACTTCCACCAATTACTTTGCAATATCATCACTCTCATCCAACATAAGAGTCATAATTGATTGCATTGAGTTTACAACATTTCCCAGATGGGATTCACTGAAAACATAGAAGAAAATGTTAGACATCTCAAGGATCAAATCATGACATCCAATATCCCACATCACCACACATGACTTAATATTTTCCATTGCCTCCAAAAGGGTTACCCTCCTTCCAAGCAAGGGACTATGTATATCGCCCAAACCTTGGAAAGTGGAAATAACAAGTTGAAAGGCATCCCTCATCAAGTCATCCTCATAAGGATCATCTAGTAATGAGATCATGGTGATGTCACTAATGCATGTGGCCACCATAAGTGATACATCTCCATCCTTGTGTATCAACAACTTTGGCATAACCAAAGCTTCCCTTAATAGGTGTATTGCACCCAACATAACTTGTGAAGGAGACTGATCCACCTTAGATAAAATATTTTCTTCTTTATTGATAATTCTAAGAAGAGAATATTTGGATTGAGGAAGTGGTTATAGCCTCTTCATTGCTGCAATTACTTGTTGCTCCAACTGATTTTCCATTTGAACTATATTTTCACTAAGTACCACGAATAAAAGTGAAGGGGATAAGTGTTAGGAACTTATATAATGCACTATTGAAATTATTCTCCTTATTGAAGACCCCTCAGGATAGGAGCAATCTTATCTCTGATACCATTGTAAGATTCCCAACCAAATATGATGTAAAAATCAAATCTATGTGGTTGAGAAATTTCTCCAAACACCTTGTTAGTATGCTCAAATACCCTTTCCAAATTACATCCACTTACTATCACAACTTATTTGAGGCTATATGATGGATATATGATGTCAATTTATTCAATTCCTACCCCTTAACACTTTTTTACTGGTGGATGTTATAAATATGTTTTGGTTGTTATGTTTTATGGCAGCTGGTTGGTTGAGGTGTTTTGACAATCAATTTGCATAAATTGGTTGTAGCTTGCATTTTAATGTACTTATGAATGGTTTATTTTTTTATAAAATCAACATACATCATGGAAATGATGAGAATAACATAGAAATGAACACCAAAGAAATTATCAAGAAATTATAACAAAAGTACCTCTTAACCCTTGACTTATTTATATAATATATGAACTGAATGCCAAGGCAATTTCCATATCTGATCACAATGATATTGCATTTTGCATCCTAAAAATATGTCTTTCTTCTCTTTCTTGAGGAAGCACCTTGAGTGGTTCTAGGATTAGGCATTCTCCGTTTATCGGGAGACTACACAAAGAAAAAACATTGTTATAATTTTTTTTCCTCAATGAATTAAAAGAGAAACAAAATGATACTTTGTAATTTAACCTAATATAAGTCACTGCATATGCGATTGATAATCGTGAGGGTGTTACTCTCCTCCATGACCCCCATCTCTCAATGATGCCACCCTTCCTCATTTACAAGGATCAAATACAGATAATTAAACAAGTATGCATAAAATCAAATTCTTGATACAAAAAAACATCATCAACACATTATCTCACCGTGAATATCTTGGGCCTCGATGGAGAGTCACTGGCAAGTGGATCACTTGGTTTTACAACCTGCTCTGAGGAAACCTCTACTATGGCAGCCTTAGTGGATGGGGCCGATGGAAATGGGTGGGGGTGGGTGGAATACGAGTGCATCCACTGTGGATGGATGCAATGGAAGAGGTGGTGTGAATGGGTGGCTTGCAGGTGAATCCAATGATGATAAATGGAAAAAGACATATGTTAGGGATGGACAGTGATGGATGCCCACAAGTTGTACACGTGATGATAACTCCCTTGGCCTAGAGTAAGCTAACCTAGAAGCAAAGCCTAGGTTCCCAGGGAGAATAATAGCACTATAACTAGAAAATATGTCCGCAACCTGCATACATATTAATAATATTAAACTATTAGTATCAAATAGTAAAATTCAAAAACATAAACACAAAAAAAAATTGATATTTAAACAATATTTAATTCTACACATGATACATGTGATGCGCGTCACTTGTCCATCCTATATGGACATTCTGTGACATTTCCTTCTCCCGCATTCTGTAGAAACAAAAGAACATTAAAAATATGAGGATTCCATAAAATAAAGAAATAAATATGGTGAATTTATCAAATGTGACAAATACCTATGTATGTGATGCACTCAATGAGCAGGCTGCCTCTACTACTGCATCAGTGGTGGAGATAGGAACTGATGCATCCATGGGCATAGAGGGTTTTCTACATGGACATGACAACTGCAAAACAACATATAATAAAATATCGATATAAATAAATAGAATACAAAACAAATGTATACAAATTAAGAACATAGTGGTTAATATACTAACCTCCTCCATGAAGCTATTTTGTCCATTGACCTCCATAGGCCCATAGTAAGTCTTCCCACAACTCGAGCATCTGTGAGGTTCACATGGATGACTATTATTCCTATGTGCCCTATCCTCACTAAACTATGTTATGTAGGGTGAAACTCCGAACCCTCTATCAATGTCATTGGTAGTCACCTCTTGCCATGACAATGCAACAAAGCTGCCATGTTGCACTAGGCTGCGGGTCAACGATGAAATATCTCACTATGTTTGTTGGGCAGGGGGGTCAAGCCTTCGCTTGGGGGGATGAGGATCTAACATGGGATCACACCTAGCATGTTATTAGTCCTATGTAGACCCTTGACCCACCCCCTAGAACTCACCCATGTCAAAGTAATTGACATGGTGACTCGAAATAATTTTTTCCCATAATTTTCTCAAAAAATATAAGGGCACCTCCCTGTTATTGCAGGGAGGTTTATCAAAAACGATATACCACCTATCCATCCATCTTTGACTAATCTGTGGATGGATAAATGAGTCAATACAAATGCATTTTTTGGTCAAAGGTAGTTCTTTTCCATTTCGAGGATCCCTAAAAATAAACAATAGTTCTTGTTTTGAAGTACCCACTCTCTCACTTTGTTTTTATCCAATCCAGTGTTGTAGTACTAAAACATTTTTTCCCTATACTCAGAAATAGAATCCAATTCCCTTTGGGAACTTTCAATGGACCTCACAATGACACCTAAAGAATTAGCCAATGACACTTTGCTTGGTTCTTTGGTTCCCCTTAACTGATCTACAAGTGTTCTTAATGTATCCAATCTCACATCAACTTCGTTGTTTAGATTGGGTGGTTGTGGTGGATTGGGGTTTTTCTCTCCTTGGTCTGCTGGTGGGTGGCTTACATTGTCATGTGGTTCCATTTTGTAATATACACTCCAGTTTACTAAGGAAATTTAATAAGTGGACTTATGACTAAGGTATTAAAAACAACAATGTTATTTTATCTTAACAAAATAATTAACATAATTTTGTGTAAAACAAAGAAAAACTATGTGTTATATTTACAATGAACTTGAAAAAAACCTATACAAGATTGGCTAATTGTTGAGATATTTAAATTAAAGTATTAATTATGTGTATTGAACATTGCTAATAAGGTTTCAATGCCATTGGGATTTACATCCATAAACTATTTTTATTTTTATTTTTATTTTTGCAACACCAAGAAAGGAAATGACAAAAAATCAACCATACCTTTCTTGTCATGGACACGGTGGCAAGATCCTAGGCTTTGTCTCCTTTTCCTTTCTTTCTTGATCAATGAAGGAAATTAGCGAGGCACTGTGTGCAAATGAGCACAAAACGCGCCTGGTGTCCTTAAAAAACAGGCATAGCAAGAACATGTGCACATTCTTGTTAGGAATGTGCACACATTCCTGTTGTCGAACCTATGTGGCAAGCTTGTTTGTTTTTCGGGCTTTGCCAAACTTATAGGAATAAGAACGAGTGCACATTCCTGAGAATGCACACACGTTCCTGCAGACCCCCTTGCCACTTTTTTGGTCACCAAATTCATGCACTCATCCATAGGCTACCAAAATATATTTGATCTATCCTACCTAATCAACTGACCCATCCAACCTACTCCATTAACCTACCTAGATGCTACTTATCACACTAACTTACCTAACTTACCCCACTAACACACCTAATACATAGACCACACCCATTTAACTCTCTAATTTAACCCATCTAACTTACCTAATCTAAGTTGCTAAGTTAACCCATCCAAACTACTCCATTAACCCACCTATATGCTACTTATCATACTAACTTACATAAATTACCCCACTAACACACCTAATACATAGACCAAACCCATATAGCTCTCTAAATTAATCCATTTAACTTACCTAAACTAAGATGCTAACCTAACCCATTTAACCTATTCTATTTACCTAACTAACCTACCAACCCTTACTCTTGACCCTTCACCCCTACTACCAACATAAAAATGGATTTGAAAAGGATACCGCCAAGATGCATAAACATGTGTACGAAGATGCAATAAAGAATAAGAGTTTCATGCAAAACCGCCAAGATGTACTACCAACATAAAAATGGATCTGAAAAGGATACTACCAAGATGCATAAACATGTCTACGAAGATGCAATAAARAATAAGAGTTTCATGCAAAACCGCCRAGATGTACTACCAACATAAAAATGGATTTGAAAARGATACTRCCAAGATGCATAAACATRTGTATGAAGATGCAATAAAGAATAAGAGTTTCATGCAAAAAGRACACTAAAGTGTATAAAGCAATAGAAAACAAGATGCTCCCAATTTCAAAAAAGATGCACAAAAGATACTAAAAGGATAAAAAGGATAGTGRATTCAATAAAGGATTGAAAAACAGAGGCTTAGATAGAAAAAAGGCCCTGAAATTAATATTCCGAAGCAACCATCATGTATCCCATTTTCGAATTCGTGCCAAAGACACTAGAAAAAGTCTCAAAAAGGTCATATTGCCTGCCATTACAAGATAATGCATCTTCCCCGTCACGAGGTAATCATTCTACTACTAATAAGACTTCACATTGCTTACTTTAGGCTTCAATTTTGACACGAAAAGAGAGAAAAAGATTGTTATAGTAATACTAATAACAACGTTTATTAAAAGGTCTACTTCTCCCGATTCCTCAAATCCTATTTCATTTTTTTCCATCAATTATTCAACATGAAAGGTAACCTCTAGCTTTGATTTTTGCATTTGTTTTCAAATTTCATTAAGATTCTTTTAATTAATTAAATTAAAGAAGTACTTACATAGATCCATTTTTTCTTCAAATTATGAGGTTGACTTTTACAGTCCATATTTAGTGAGTGAATATATATACAAACGATTAAAACATTTAAATAATGTATTTTTCAATATAAAAGAAATGTATATTTTCTTTTGTGTTTAACATAGAGTTTACATGGATAATTAATTTTTAATTTTTATTGATATAGTGCAAAAGGATTTAATATATTGATTTTAATGATTCTACACTTCAAACTATTGATTTGATTCTACACTTGATTTTGATTACTAGCTACTTCGACTGGCGGGGGAGATATTGATTTGACAGCCGGGACGTAGTGGAATCGACTGCCTCGTTCGTGTACTTTCGACTTCCCTTCCTTCTCTCCTTATGGGTAGAATAGTAGAGAGGGCAGGAGATAGATTGATTGGACGACGGACATAGTGCAACGTATACGGCTGGCTGGATAGATTTCTTTTTACAAGTTTCACTTAATGCAATGCAAAAGGTAAGGACTGATTTACATTACTCATTGAAATTAAACAAAACAAAATAAATAAAAATAAAAATATTAGAAAAATTGCAAATAAAATGAAGATGAATAAAATATGAATAAATACAAAACTAAAATAGCAACTAATATAAAAAAAATGAATTATCATAAAATGAACAAACATATATGTTAAACACATGTTATCAAATGAAATAATATAATAAAAAACATCATCAAACTGAATATTAATTTTAAATCTATTTTAACTTTCAATCTAGAAAGATGAAATACTTCAAAGTATAAATCATTTTTCACATTTTCACAATTTAAAAGAAATTTACACAATTTTTTTTTGATAAATGTCTATTTATGATAAGTTTGAAATTAAGATAATTTACACTTCTAAAAATTTGATCCATATTCACTAATAATACATATGAAATTAAAATAAATTTCTACCAATGCATACACCATTGAATATATATCATATTTTGAAAATTAATATATACAAATTATTTTTATCAACATTTTCAGAGAAGTATATCAAATAAATTTTAATTTAGTTTGTGAATGATCTAGATAAGAGTGTTTAAAATGATTATATCATAAAATATATTAACTTGTTAGTAGCTATATTTATGAGAAAATGTATATAAGAGGGTAAATCTATTTTAACATGTATATATGAGTGTAAATATATTTGGATGATGATGATGATGATGATTAACTTCCATTAAGATCGAATTGGTCTATTGGATTTTAAGAGGGTAATTGATTACTTGCGATTCTTTATAATTTTGTTTCTATGCTTGAAAAACATTAAGATAAGCTTTCCAAGATCACCATAGTTTTTTTGAGTGAAGAGGTTAGGAAGGCTGGTAGTGTGAGAAATATTTTGAAAATAAGATCTAATCGTTGGACAATCTAAGAGAAAGTGTTTTTCATCTTCAACCTTCTCAGTGTCACAAAGGTGACACACTCTTTCATCCCAAGGCATTTTAGGAATTGACCAACACGCAATTTCACTATGGAGCTTGTGAAAATTTGTTCTTATCTTAGCAATGTTTATTTTTTTCTTTACACTTGTCAAAACATATAGATAATTTTGATCTTCTAGATTATGGTTGATTACTTCTTTATAACACCTTCATTTTATTTTTCCTCTAACTCTTTATCACACCACATTTTCTCATTCAATTTTGATTTGATGATATTTTTAATAGTATCTTTATTCTGCAAAATGTTGTCTTCCATGATTCACCAATAGTTTAGCCAAGACCGGACATCTTTATGGTTACAGCTTGATTTTGATTATGATTTTGAAGCCTCTTGTCTTCCATGTTATTTAACTTGTTCTTATCCATTAGGTATCTAGTCATCGCCATGCTCTCAATGGGGGAGAGACTTCTTTCTAAGAGGAAGATGAGATAGGGCGTATTTCCTTTAATTTTGAGATTATAGGTTATAAAATTCTTTTGTATTTTCTCTATCTTTCTCTAGGATTCACGAAAGATACCATATCCCCATAATTCACATCCATAAAGAATAATAGGTGTAAAAAGAGTCTCAAAGAGAAGTTTCTTCTTATCCCAACTCCAACGATCGGTTGATCTACAATTTTTTTCAGGGACATAATAAACTTTCCATCCCCCGATAATCCTTTTCTCAATGCTATAATTCTAGTTGAGCTTGTGGTGAATATAAATTCCAAGTTATTTGTATGAAGTCACTTCCTCCAAGTTTTTTTTTTCATATACGAAGGTATCATAAGTGATATTACTGGATTTAATAATCATGACCTTTGTCCTATGAGTATTAACAGTCATACCCATATTGGAGCAAAAATCCTTGAGGATTCTTAGTTGGTTTTCAATATCATGGGGACTTCTTGCCATAAGAACAATACCATCGACATAAAGAAGAATATTTATGACTATATCAGTGAGACTAGGGCCGACACAACCGATTTTTTCCAAGCAATCTTATAACTTGTCAATGTAAATGAAAAAGGGTAGGGGAAAAGGGACAACCTTATTTGAATCCAATATTACAATTAATCTCTTTCAACCAACCCTCGATGTTTTTAAAATTAACAATAATGTTCTCATACATCCTTATTGCAACAACCCTCAACTCTAGAAACACTTTTATCTCTTACAATCTATTCCAAAAATTTTTTCTAAAAAAAATGTTTATTATACACACAAAATAGTCATACAGATTTTAACTGTAATCACCAAATTTTTTATTACAAAATATAAGTTTTACATATTTATAGAAATATTATTTCATGAAGGAACACACTATCAATGGCCAAACACATTTCCAAATGATATGAATTATTTATTATGAAATTATAAAATTTACAAATTATCCAAATGTTGTCACTTAGGAACCAACCATTTATTATGTAATAATAAGACAACAAATAACCTTATTTAACTCCATTAATAAAATT
>JZKD02S0931338.1:44673-56495 GCA_000966675.3 Picea glauca
TTTTTTTACTTTCAATTACTTTCTATATAAAGTTGATATACAAATATTTTAATTAAGGTGGATATTAAAATATTTTTTAATACCACTTGTCAATTTTCAATTGTTATAATAATAATAATAATCTATATTTTAAGGTCACCCCCAAGCCACACAAAATTGGTGTATGAGACCCCCTTGTTTGTGGGACAAGGGACCCCCTATGTTCACACACACACACACATATATGAATATAGAAACATTTTATTTATGATCTATACTGAAATTATTTTTTGCTTATTAATATTTTTTTAATGATACATGTCAACTCCATAATATTAAGCATGGAAGAAATTAGACATCTCTTCCTTTTCTGAAGTAGAAAGCACTTATTTTTTTTTTACTTTCAATTACTCTATGTTTTTCTTTAATATAGAATTATTTAACTTAAAATTGATATTGAAATATTTTATTTATGATGGAGATTAATTTTATTTGTTGTTAATATTTTTTTTAAAAAATAACATAATTATTTATTTGAATGAAATGGCCTGACCACCTTTTCTGGTTTGTGTTGATCTCTTCGTCCCCATTACTCTTCCATCTCCTGTGCCCCTAACGTACATATCATTGATTTTTTCTCTTTACCCGCATGCAGAATTTAGCATATCCAATGCTCACGCTTCCCTTTTTATATATTCCTTTTCTATATATTCCAAGTACTGGGAAATCATATCATTTTCGGATTCTGTAATGAGAACGACAGAAAGATTACTGATAATGCCTCTAGGATTTTTTATATAATGGTGAAATCATATCATTTTTAGATTCTGTAATGAGAACGACAGAAAGATTACTGATAATCTCTCCCTGCATGTAGGATTTTTTATATAATGGTGATGGCAATAAGAACTGTCGTTGCATTACATGTGCGAAGCATTCAGAGTTGGAGTCGAAGCATGCTATGATTAATTTTAATGAAATATGTATATTACGGAGAAAAGCAGCACTTCACTATCTATGCCACCACAATATGAATTTCTTTATAAAACTTCCATTTGTTTATAAGTGCATTTTTAATAAAGAAGAGATTTTTGAAAAACTTATTATAAATTAAATGTTGAAGTTTCAACAAGAAAATGTAAAAATATTTATAAAATTAGTTAAAATAACAGCTTTATGTAGCATTTCATTCATTTAAAAAGTATATTATTAATAAAGAAGAGATTATTAAAAAACCTAAATTATTAATAAAGAAGAAATTATTAAAAAAATATATTATTAATAAAGTTATATTATTAATAAAGAAGAGATTATTGAAAAACCTATATTATTAATAAAGAAAAAAATATTGAAAAAAATATATTATTAATAAAAAAGAGATTATTGAAAAACATTTTGTAAATTAAATGTTGAATCTCAACTATAGAATATAGAATGTAAAAATATTCATAAAATTAGTTGATTAAATGATTAAAAAAATATAATAAAATATAGTAAAATAATGTTGTTTTTAATTAAATTTGTATTTTTTTTCTTTTAAAAAAATGTGATTCTATTCATCCGATCAATCAGAAGAAAACCAAATTACATTCTATAGGTGTTAAAAAGTGTCTGTCACAGAATAAACTCCCAAACAATGCAATCCAAACAAATTCCGGCTTCCTGCCAAAGAAGAAAGACCGTAACCATATGCCAAGACAGGAACAAAGACGATCCGGAAGCGAACAGGCTCGAGGAGAGAGGAGGGACAAGATTCTTGCGGCCTGCGGCTAGGGTAAACCCTAGCCGCGGCCACAGAGCTCCAACTCTGAAGCTTTTTTTTTAATTAAATTTATATAATTATTTAAATACAATAAATATATTTGTTTAAAGAGATTAGATTTAATGCTGAATATGGATGATTCTTCTATATATGGTTTAACATTTTTTATAAGTATTAATTAATTTAAATTTTTGGTTAAGTAAATATATAGTTGTATATAGTTGGATTATATTATATAATGTTAATTGGGTTTAAGTGGAGTAGTTGGGAGGAATAATTGTCCTTTCACTTATGTTTAATTTCAACAAATAACATGTTAAACTTTTAATAAGCTTAATAAACTTAGTTGATTTCCTAAAAATATATATCCCATAGGAAAAAAAATAAAATTATATTATATGATCTATTGAAAACTATACATTGAATCAGTGTGCATGAACTTCAATTTACAAAGCCTATTGAATTAGAAATCTTTAATTTAGTAGTGAAGAAGAGAGAAGGTTTTATTTGAAATTAAAAATTATAGAAGTATAATTTATTTGAAAAAACATTTTGATATAATTTGTTTCAAAATTTTAAATATTTTATATGATTTAACAATTATAAAATAGATATAATGATAAGCAAGATGACTTATTATCAAATTGTGGGCGACGATTTGTATGCAAGTCATTCAATTGTAACATTATAAAGGGGTCATCATCAATATATACAATTATTCTATTATCTTTGTATTTTTGTGATGGTGTTATGTACTCTATATTTTATTATTAAAAAAAGGTTCTTTGTGAAAGGGTGTAATTTGTATCCGAGTTTGTTTTGAGGCTATATGCATTGGAAAGCTGCAATAAGTCCTCTAGTTGTTGAACTCTTTGAAGTTATTGTAGGACACATATTAGAGTTAACCTCTTTTGTTTACTATCCAACAAAGGCAAGTGTTCCATGGATCCTTTTATAGATACGGTTGAGCTCCAAACACTACATTGTGATGCAAATGATTTTTCAGTTTCTCTTGCAGAACAAATATCCTCTTTCCAAAATACTGAATCTTCCTCTTCTATAATTTTGATGAATGGTTTTAATCCTTTATCAGAATGGAAACTTTCAGGAATCCCACCGAAGTAAGTTTACAAAATGAAGTGATAGGATTGCATGTCACATACACAAATTAAAGTCTCCTATGTCAATTTTGTTTTCACAGACCAAGAAGAACCAATCCATATTAATTTGTTAGATAAATCCCAAATAGACTAGGAAAAGAAACAAGGATATATATATGCACATTTAGGTATAGTTAAGCTTGGTATTGGAACATTGGTTTGACCCTTTCTCCCCATTTCTTCTCTCTTTGTTGTTGTAGACACTAAACATATTGAATTTTTTGATGCTATTATTGATGGTTTCCTTGGACCCCTACATCAAGGACCCTGTTTTGGAAAAATATTTATGAAATACTTTATCATCCTTGAAGACCCACATATATATAATCTTCTCAAAGCCTACATCATTCCTTAAGGATTCAAAGTAGACACTGAATCTTGAATTATTAAACTAAAATCCTTGGTCACTATCGGTTTCGGGAATGACACTCTCCCAACCCTGACTGATAAGGTTCATCAGAGTTCACACCTGCTCAATGTGGTGGAATTTGATAAAACCAAAAATGACACTCTTATTACCTTTCATTGGACTGGTAGAAATTACCCCAAAACTTGGGAAGTTAAATACAAAAACTTGTTCCTAAAAGATCAAATCCTTTCTAGATTTCTTTGTGTAAATAGGTCAATTATGTTTGACAGAACTAGTAACTCTTTTTCAGTTACCTAACAATCCTAATCCTATATATTTTAAACCTCCTATCAATAGATCTACTTATGTCTCTTCCTCTAACACTAACTTTTATCATATCCAATAATCTCAACAAGTATTTGAATATCCATGCACTTCCACTTATGAAAATATCATAGAAGAACACAAAGGACATCATAAATATTGTTTGGCCTGCAAAATGGCTTCACAAAAACATCTTCCAGGTCTATTTATGCTATCTCTACCCAGAAGAAATACCAATATGGAGGTCACCATTTCTTCTAGAAAAAAATCCTTGATTCCAGGAAGAAATATCCCCAACTCCCATTTTAAACAATATAGCCATGATGGGAGTATAAAGAGAGAATATTTAAATCATAGATCCTCCACAACAAATGAAACCATTTTAGATGAAATAAAATTGGAAAATTATGGAAATCTACAACATCAACTAACTACAACTAATATTGATGATATAGCCATGGATATTCTTCAACTGAAGAAATATGTTGAAGATGAACAGGTTCAAATATCTTTATTGAATGGTAAGTTGGACTTGGTCCAAAACATTGTAAAAGACACTAAATAAATCAAGAAAACTATGGATATAGCTGCTACAAAACTAGATAAAAGACTTGATGCTCTAGGAACAATTTTTTTCACAGCTCAAGATATGAGAAAACAAAAAAAAAAACCTTGAGTCAGTCTACACTCCAATATGTCTCAAAAGGACAAGAAAAGACTCACTCCAAAAGTTATTCTTTTGGCCAAATGTATGTAGAATATCAATATGATAGACCAAAATTTGATTTTGGAGCCATAGAAGAAGAAGTTGAAGAAATTTAATGTTGGGTGAAAGGATTCAAAGAGTTACCCAAGGCCCCTCCTGCAAAATATCTTCAGATGCTTCATATCCCAAAAAGAGAAGAATCTAGTTCTTAGTCTAGATTTCTTCTTCCTCCTTCACCTAACCATGCTAATCCCTCCTCTGGATCATCTTCTAATATCGCTAGTATGTATGTCATAATGGCATAAGATGCATCCTTTTCCCCTTTTAATAAATTTCATTTTGGAATATATAACATGAATAAACTTATGTCCCAAATGCATGAACAACTTATGTTCTCAAAGATAGCATAGATCAAAGATGTTGTCCAAATTTTAGGAAATTGGACAACATAAAAGAAAACCCAAGATCCATCTATTACTTCAAAACAAATAGCAATTCAGTTAGTTGTTGTATTTTCAGGACTTGCACATGAATGGTGGTGATGGTTTCCACAAGAAACTAGGAATGAAATGCTCAGAACAATAGATGCTGATGAGAAAATATTATCTGCAATTGGTCATCAGTTTTATGAACCTAATGATGAAGAAGAATATGACCATTTGGCTTCTCTTTTCATGTCTCAGAGACTTTGTGATATTGAAAAACATGAGTAGAATCTATTGATCACATATGGTAATGCAGATAAGCCAGATTTTTTTAAATACTATCTAAGAAGATTTCCAAGTCATGTTCGAGATGTAGTTGAGAAATATCGTAAGGATAAGAAGATCGATCTCAAAGGTATTTCTCTGGCTCAAATCCATGCATGTATAATCCAGGTATGGGAAGAACACTATTTAGAAAAAAGAGTTTCAAAAGACTTTAAAAGACATTCTTCTATGTTCTCTCCTGGATTTTGCAAAACCAACCAACCCAGGTTTTATCCTAGTAATCCCTATAAGAAACCAACCCATACTTCATCTTTCTAAGATCTATAAGAATAAAAATTCCTCCAAATACAAAAAGTTTTATAAGGGAAAACACTATCTCAAACACAGATCTTCTCCAACTGAAAAATAAAAGTGTTTCATATGTGGTAAGAAAGGAAATTGGGAGAAAACATGTCCTTTTGAGAAGAAAAAACCACACATAACCACTTTAATTACAGATGATTTAGATTGATCTTAGTGGGATATAGCAATATGCACTCTTGGAGAATACCCAGATGGAGAAGAAGTTGTTTTCCTTCCATCTGAAAATGAGAGTAGTGATGCTCCTGCTGTTAATAAATTTGGTTCATCAGACTCCTCTTCTGAATATGACTCTGACGCACCAAATTTAGGGGGGTGTGAGGTGCCTCCTGAATACTCATTCTGGATGCTCATAGTCCAGAAAAAAGAAAGAAGAAAATTTGCAACAAAGGCTTGCAAAAATTGACAAAGAATTATCTGATATTCCCACCTATCAATATGTGTTGAGACAATATTTAAAAGAGGAAAAGAAGAAAATATTAACACAACTTACAGAAAAATATGTCAAAGAAGGAGAATCTCACCCTCTCAAGAAGAATCCAACTGCTTACAATCCCGTAGAACTCTATAAAGAATATATTGATCAACACAAAGATAGAGACGAGTTTAGATAGGACAAAGCAAGAATGTTGAGATCAAAAATAAAATAAAAATAGAGCAATCTTGGGAAAATGATCAAAGAAATTGAAGATCTCAAACACTTGCTAGAAGTCACAACAAAAGAGCTATATCACTCTTCTGAGGAAGAAAATTCTAGAGAATACAACAGAATACCACAAGGGCCTATGGATCATAAAAGGAAACACTCTTTCTTCCATGAAGAAAGTGAAGAACAAAAAAAAAAAGAAAAAACTACAGATTTGTCTTTAGGACAATTTTATGGTCATAAATTATATATCAAAGTCTAGTTTTGTCCTCGTGAGCACAAGACTTATGAAATTGATTGCATGATTGATTTAGGTTTCCAAATGAATCTGGCTAAAATAAATGATATTCCTCCTTTCTACTCGAAAATGATGAATGAAAGAGGCATTGCAATTGAAGGAAGCCCTTTCAACCTTCTGGAAAAATTAACAAATTTCCCCATCAGTATTGTGGGTCAGAAAGATACACTGTCTTTGAGAAGACTAGATAACATTAGTGAATATTGTATTCTAGGATATGATTTTATTACCAGAGTTAGTCCAATATGTATAGATTCTGTAAATATGATTTTCAAATGTACAATAATTGGTAGAATCATAACATGTCCCCTGTCTCACAAAAGAAACCCAAAATGGAAAGTCTTACCCAAAGAGTCGAAACCTGCACATATCTCTTTAGCATAACTCTTTAAGATGGAAATATTCATAGCATATGTAGAGATCCATAAAGAAAAATCCCTTTGTGAAATCTCTGCTAAGATTGGAAAATATTGCACCAATGAAATCCCTAATGCTTTCTGGAGTAGATAACAATATTTTTTGTCCCTTCCATTTGACCCATTAAAAAAACCAATTCCCCGAAAATCATCAGCTACAGTTATGATTCCTTCAGAAAGAGAATTTTGTGTGAATGAGATCAAAGATATTTTGTCTAAAGGTGTCATTGAGTCTTGTAAAAGTCCTTGGGATTGAAAATATTTTTTGGTCAATAAGAATTATGAGATAAAGAGAGGAAAGAAAAGATTGGTATTTGATTATAAGCCTCTAAATAAAGTTTACTACCAGTTAGATATCCTCTCCCAAATAAGTCTTGTCTTTTGCAAAGAATAACGAGTTGTACAATATTTAGCAAGTTTGATCTCAAATAAGGTTTCTATCGGATTGGTATATAAGCGAAAGACAAATATAAAACAACTTTTATTGTTCCTCATGGTCAGTATCAATTGAAATTACCTCCATTTGGTATAAATAATTCTCTATCAGAATTCCAGAAGCGAATGGAAGATATTTTTAGAGAGCATTCATCGGAATCGATTTACATAGATGATATTTTGGTATGATCCAAAAGTATGCAAGATCATCTCAAGCATTTGCAGATATTTTATCAGTTAGTCTTCCAACATGGTCTTGTAATATCAGAAAGAAAAATAGAAATGAAAAAGACTGATATTGAATTCCTAGGGTTCAAAATCAATAAAGGTCAAGTAGTTTTACAGGAGCACGTATTTAAGTTTTTCTCTCATTTTCCTGACCAAATCCTTGACAAATAACAACTTCAAATATTTCTTGGGTGCCTGAACTACATCAGACCATTTGATAGAGGTCAAACCGAGGATGTTCATTTTCTCCAACAAAGATTGAAGAAAAATCTAATAACCTGGAATGAAGAAATGACAAAATTTGTTAGAAGAATAAAAGAGAAAATTCTACAGTTACCAACCTTATATATCCCTCAAGAGAAAGGAGAATTGATCATTGAGATAGATGCATCAAATAATTATCATGGTGGAATTCTGATAGAAAAAATAAATAATGTTGAATAAATTTTTGGATATGCATTTGGTTCTTTTAAAGGGGATGAAATAAATTATACCTCCAATGATAAACATATTCTTGCAGTTAAGAGAATTGTAAATCATTTCAAATTTTATCTAAAACCTGTCAGATTTATTATTAGAACAAATTTGAATATTATTCCAGGCATCTTCAAGAATGAGAATCTCATGGTAGAAAAAATCTCCAAAATTATGAAATGGTTTCTCCGGTTGCAGAACTTTGATTTTGATATTGTTTATAAACTTGGTAAACTAAACTATTTTGTTGATATGTTAACCAAGGAAATTTTTCAGTCATAATTCAACATATTTTCAGCCAGAGCTTCAGGAAAAATTAACAATATCCAAATGTTCTCTCCAGGAGCCTCATCGCGTTATTCATATAAAAGAGTAGGAATCAAACATGAAATTTATGCTAAGCATCTGTGGATAATTTTCAAGGGTCCCATGTCTGAACATGAACGTAATGAATACCTTGAATTCACTAGAAAAGAAGTAGTTGAGCAACAATTGTCTATCACCTCAATTAATGAAAAATTGGCTTCTCCACTAAAAATCGAAATCTTGGAAAGATGGGAGAAGATAACATTCCATGCCCTTGATGATGCCTACCAGAAATTAAAATTGATAAATGATGTATGGATTGATATTGCAGGAGAAGATAGAAAATAATTATTTTATATAGTCCATGGTTATTTAACTTGGTCTAGCTACCAGTTAATTATCCAGTTCTGGTGTGAGAAAGGAGAGATTATTATTAGTGGATATCCTACCAGTCTTTGCCAAAAAAACTAGTTAGGTTGGAAAAAAGTATTTCTGGATAGGTTTTGTCTAAGAGTTGACTGAGAATAACAAATATATAACTTCATCATTCATCTACAAGATGATATGATAGTCGGACATCAAAATCATTTATGGTTTAAATTTAAGTTAAGGCATCTTGGTGGAAAATATTCAACCATGGAACCACCAATATATATCACACAAAATTTCCTCCAACATGATCATGAAGGATGAAAAAATAGGATAGATCACTAAGCAGATCATGTTAGGATATTTAGACACTTAGGAGTTAGTTAAGATCTACTTGGTCTAATGTCTTGTTAGGTAAAAGTGTGTTTCTTTACTATGCATTAGTATTCATTTTTAGTTATGAAATCCGACAGTCATGATATGTTCTCGAAATAGAGTGATCTGATGGTTCATATTCTCCTCTATCTTAATGGCCATTGATATGTGGATTAACACTCGATTTGTCCATGATATCTATTTAAAGATCATGGAGGGTCATTTTTTGATGATCGATTGTGAGAAACTCTTTTGTTAAATATCTCTGTAATCTTTTTCTTTTGCATTAATAAACTGCTCCAGGAGGTCGCGTTGGTTGGGGCCGTGGATGTTTCCCTGTAGGGGTTTTACCACATCAAAACATCGGTGTGTTGATTTTTGATCTGATTGTGTGAGTTTTTACTGAAGGTGTTCAACCTCTATTGGAATACCTGTGTTTCCGAACATGGTATCAGAGCTTGTTTGAAGATCCGCTCCTATTGTAGATCGAGATCGTGAAGCTGAGTTGCCTAATCTTTGTTTTCTTCCATTTTCAGACATTTTCTCGGCTAAGAGGACTATTCCATTGCATCTGGAGTGCTCGTTTAATTCATGAATGATTTTTCATTTCAATTGAAAAGGTTTTCGTTTTCCCAAGATACAACCATTCAGCTAGATCCAGAGGTATAAATCTTGAATACACCATTTTTAATTTTTTTTTTCAGAAGTATTATTTTGGTTTTATATTGTTTGTTTCCAGATTGCTACTCTTTTAGATATGTGTATTCTCTTTTCCCCACGCCCTGTGCGATCTTGACAATTCAGAAAAAAATAGGAAAAGGTGCATTTTTTGGGTAAGCTAACTGAGATCTAACCCTTGTTGTTATCGATAAGTGAAAATTTTTTCTTGTGTGAAAAGAGTTTTTTTAGCACACTCTCCAAGGCCGACAACAACAACAACAACAACAATAAAAACAACCCCAATCCTCCTTCTAAACAATAAAATATGTTTTTCTAGGCCATTTGGTTAAAAGTTTCCTTATTAAGTAAGAGGTTTTGAGTTCAAGTCTCTCTTTTTGTTACTTTTTTGAAAAAGTTTCATTGTAAAGTGTATTTCACTTCAAGTATAAAAGTGAATCACTATAAGTATCTTTAATATTTTATTTTAGAGTTATTTGTTTTACATGCAACTTTTCTTTTATAAAGTAACTTCATTGTAAAAGTGATACCCACTTCTTTTTATAAAAGTGGGTCACTTTATAAAACAATTTACACCATCATGTGGTCATTTGGTTATAGTTTATGCATTTTTTTAAAAGGGAATAACTTTCACATCCAAAGTCCGTTTCCAGTGCCGTTTTTTTTTAAACCGCCTATTTTTTTGAGATATTTCCATCTCGATCTTCACTTTCAGTTTTTAAATCCATATTATCTACATATTTAATATTGATTATTCAAGTAATATTTTTCTTACCAACACCAACTACTTACAATGGAAATCCCATATGGAGGATTTATTAAGAAGTAAAGGTTTGTACCAGATTAACTTGGGAAATGAAACATAACCTATTGATACTAATAAGAAAGTCAAATGGGATAATAGGAATGGTGAAGCACGTGGACTAATAAAAATGCCCATCTCTCCTGATATAAGGTTCCACCTTCAGCAAATTGATAAACCCAAAGAAGCTTGGGAAAAGATTGAATCTGTGTTTGGTAAACACAATATTATTTGAGCACAAAAATTAGAAAATCAAGTAATGAATTTAAGTCCAAGTGATTTTTCTTGCATTTAATGTTACCTATCTAAATTTAAAACACTCAAAATTTTATGTGAAGAATGTAAGATAATGATGGATGAAGATCGTTTCATCTATCTTATTATTTATAATCTAGGTAATCCAGATTATGTTTTTTTATCTACCTTTATGCCATTAAAGAGGATCTACGGACAAGTTATCAAAAAACCACTCTTGAGTCCTTTAATGATGCTTTGATAAGAGAGAAAGATAAGCTTGTACAAATTGGAGTGATCAACATTGCAGGTACCTCATACAAAGCCTTAGTCATCCATATGAAAGATAAACCCAAGAATCCAAAGAAGCAACATCCTCGCCACAACAAAAAGAAACATAAGGTTCCCAAACCCACTCAGACAACTTCCACTCCTAATGGTGACAAATGAGCAAAATAGAAAAAATAAGAAGACTGGAAGACATTGCAAATTTTGTGATAGATATGGTCATGATGAGTCCAAATGTTTCAAGAAGATGGCATCTTTATAAGAAACGATGAAGAATCAAAACATCAGTATTGATTCTTCTTCTTCTTCTTCTTCTCATGGACATGGACTTTCTACTTTTGGTTTCTCCTTCAATACAAATTCTACTTCTTCTTCTGATGAGTGTCTTATTGATTTTGGAGCATGTTATCACATGGCTAAGGATAAATACATTTTCTTCACTAAATGAATGTAGCACCAAGAAAATATTTGTTGGTGATGATAGATATCTTAGTGTTGTAGGATCTAGAACAATTCAAGTAGAAAATGGTCATTTCAATGATGTATTATGTGTTCCAAGTCTTTCTTGTAACCTTCTATCAATTTATCAAATCACTCATTAAAGGGAAGGTAACACCGTCGAGTTTTCACCTCACCAAGTTGTAATCAAGGATCTAAAATATACTAAGTGTTGGGTATGTGTTATATTCTTTGCACGAGTAGTAGTGTCTGAGCGCCTGTGCCGGGCGCGCAGGGGGTAAGAGGGGGGGTGCAGGGGCAGCGCCCCCGAATTTTTTTTTTTTTGGCCGACATATTTTCGCCAGTTTCAAGCCGACATATTATCGCCGGGCCGACATATTTCCGGGACCACATGATATTAGGTGGTTTTCGGCACATGGTTTTTGCCGATGGTTTTCTATTTCCGGTTAAGGAATTAGGGTTTT
>JZKD02S0931338.1:94228-106543 GCA_000966675.3 Picea glauca
TGCATGGTGTATTGTGGTGTATTGGTGTAACTCTTATACTATTGTTCATTGATCATTGGATATAATTGAATGGTTTAAGTATAAGTTGAAAAAAGTTTTTAAATTGTACTTGATACTGATTCACCCCCCTCTCAGTATCAACAGTTAATATCCTTCTGTTAGGAGACTTTAATGCTAGGAATGCAACTAAACAAGATACTCTTTTAAGTACCTATTCTAACCATAATAATTTATGGATAAATGAGGACCTTGTTTTATCTAATAGATACAAAATAATCTCTTAAGACCTAATTGAGAATCTGTTTGGTACTGAGTTGGTCATGCTCTGCAACTCTCAAGACCTAATAATTTTCAATGGAGTAATGAAGTGTCCAAACTCCAACCAGATGACTTGTATTCATGGGCTAGGTAGTAGTGTCATATACTATGTGATATCTAATATCCCTGTTTCCAACCAAATAACAAATTTGTACCTTTTGAATGACTATGAGCTCGACTCTGATCATAAACCTTTAACCCTAACTATAAAATTTTACATGCACAGGAGCACCATTGAAGAGAATTATGATAATCAAATGAATTTGCGCTTTGACAAAAGTAAAGTTGACATTTTCTTAAAGGATTTAAATAGTACAAATTAAATATCCTAACTTATAAGGACAACATTGAAGAACTCTATCACAATTTTACAACTACCATTTCCACTTCTATTAACATGTTATCTTTCGAGGTGTCCTATAAAAAGAATAATAGAACGACCAACCCTTGGTATTATAAACAATTGAAAATTGCTAGGAAATCCATTAGGGATTCTTCTAATGAGTCCTTAAAACTTGATAAGATCAATACATACAAATCCCTAATTAAAAGAAAAAAAGGGTACTACATCAATAAAATGCAAGAGCAACTTTCAAAACTATATAAGTTGGATCCTAAAAAGTTTTGGAGCCAAATTCCAAACCAAAATACTAAATAAAATAGAATATTCCCTTAAGGGATTGGAATTCCTACCTTAAAAGTATCTATGAGTTCCCTAATGCCATGGAAAACATTCCTATTGTCCTTACAAAGGAAGAAGTTTTTTCTTTAGATGACATAAATTTTGGGGTTAAGCGACTTGCAAATGGGAAAGCTAAGGACACTGAAGGCTACCAAACTAAAAATTTCAAAATCAGAGGGCCTATCCTTATCGCTCACATACATAAGCTCTTCAATTTAGCAGTCAAGCAGAGCTTCCCTAAACCCTGGACACAAAGCCTCATTGTTCTTACTTTTAAAAATGGGGATAGAAACATTCCTTCTAATTATAGGACCATTATGATTAGCCCGATTTTAGCAACGATTTATGGAATTATTTTTGGAAAAGAAGATTATCCTTTGGCTAGAAAGTCATGGTAAAAGAGCTAAAGACCAAACTAAGTTTATGAGATATCATTCAACTATGGACCATCTTGTTACATATAGGATCATTGTTGAGGAGTTACGCAATACTAAAACAATTTTTTTTGTTGTTTTGTTGACTTTAGAAAATATTTTGACATTGTTCCTAGGAAAAACCTTTGAAATAGGTTGGAAGAGATAAAAGTGCCTCTCGAGTTGAGGGTTTTTGCAATAAGTATGTATGGGAACGTTATTTCTAAGTTTAAAAATACTGAGGGTTGGTCAAAAGAGATTAACTGCAATATTGGAGTCAAACAAGGTTGTCCCTTGTCCCCTACCCTTTTTGGAATTTACATTGACAAGTTAGAAGATTGCTTGGAAAAAGCAGGTTGTGTCATCATGTGAAAATGAAAGGCTTGAGTCTCTTTAAAAATGAAAGTCAAATTTGTATGTGCTTGGGTAATAGGATCAAGTCACTAACACATAAAAATTAATGTGTGTTTACTTAATCATGAGAGGAATAAACAGTCATAAAAAACCATCAAAATACACACATTAACTCAACAAAATGGTAAAGGAGTTAACCCCTCTCTTGGGCTACATCTCCTAGTCTAGCTTCCAATGGATCATTTTCATTAATACTCAAAGTGTCAAAATATGTTCTTTACAATGATCAAAATGAGAAATGGATGGCTTAAATGGCTCCAAAACATACAAAAATCCCTAGCTAGGATCTTCCTGCACCTGGTTTGGCCAAAATCTGAGTTGGAATCACTCCTTGGAAGTTTCTCCCAATTCTTTGTTGTCTCTGCTACCAAAACACACCTAGATTGAATGAACATGGATTCTGGGTGTTTCCTATGCCTAAAAAAAACACTCACATGCATCCCGCACATTCAAGCATTCTGTAGAACCGTTAGTGCAATTAGTGCCCCCAATGGAGGAGGTCGTGGTCGCATGGCCTCCCATGTGGTTGGACATCGACCTGGATTTCTTCTCCTAGCCCCAAAAATCCATCAACTTCCTTCCTTACATGGTCACATGTGTTGTAAGGTATTGAAACATGGCTAACCATTGAACAACCACGCATCAAGTCTCGTGGTCAGGTGTTATGGTAAAGGGTTGATCCAAGGGTTGGGGCTTACCCCTGACCCTTTCCACACCCAAATGAAACCTTGAAAAAAATTAAATAAATTGTTTAAACATTAGGGGTAAGAAACATTGTGTGGGTAGGCTGGTAGCTCGACCCTTGCCAAGTCTTTCCACCTGTCCTCGTAGGTTGCAGGTTCGACCCCTTGCGAACACAACCAAACTTTTATGCAATGGAGGAGGTCCCACGTGGTAGCCCATGTCTGGGCCACGTGCCACCATAAAATCGGTCCACCTACATGCCACATGTCTCCATATGATAGGTCCAACTCATCTGCCAATCACCTTCCACATGTCAGTATGGTCAATTGAAATGTCAGTAGTACAAACCTACCACGTCAATAGTACGAACCTGCCACATCATCAGTACGGACCTGCCATGTCAACATTGTATGGACTGTAAAAACTGTACAATCAACAAAATTTTGTGTGTTTGGAAAAGCAGACAGAACGAGATATATCACTCATACAATGTTTGTTTGAACCCATTCAAGTTGCATTGGGATTGTGAGGATGAGGCCTATGTACGAGTCCATTTTGAAGAAATTCTGAGAACTTTGATTTTTGAGCATATTTCGATCCCATTGATCACTCCTCCCCATTGGGAAGCTTTTGGTCCTCCAAAACACTACTTTCATTCAATCTGAAGATGAGGGTACAATTGCCTCACATTTCCAACCTCAATCCACTTTGCCTTGCTTGGATTTGTTCCTTTAAGACCAACTCAAAGGTATTCCACATTCCCTCGTTTTGAAGTTCTCATCCTCCTATCAAGGATTGTGTCTTCATGTAGTTCAGAAAGATATTCTGGTAAGAAATCATCTATATAAGGAATCTGAACATCATCTCCAGCTTGATCATCAATCAAAGGAGGCTCATACAATCTCAAATTCTCAACATTGACAATTGCATACATTTTCATATAAGGAGGCAAATCCAAATGGAAGACATTGTTACAAATATTTTCAAGAATCTTGAAAGGTCCATATCTAATTGGTTTTAATTTTTTACCTTCACCTTTAAGCCTCTCTTTGCTAATGTAAAGCCAAACTTCATCTCCATCTTGGAAACTATGATCAACACGTTGCTTGTCATGTCTTGTCTTGTACTTGGCTTGGGTCTTTTCCAATTGTTCTTGTACCATTTGATGCACCAACTGAATTTTTTCAATGAACTTCTTTACTCTATCAATGTCATATTGACCATCAATAGCAATATCTTTCCCAAATATAAAATCTAAAGGAGAGTTTTGAAAATAACCAAAACATGCCTCAAATGGATATTTTTGAGTTGAAGAGTACGTAGATCGATTGTAAGCATGTTGAATGTAGTGTAGGTGCTCATCCAAAATCTTAGTATGCTTGCTGCAGTAACCACGAAGAAGATGCACTACTGTTTTATTAACCACTTCTGTTTGACCATCATTTTGTGGATGAAAATATGTGCTCTTTTTCAACTTGGTGTCCATGAGTGCCCATAAGCTTGACCAAAAGTTCCTAATAAATTGGGATTCTTGATCATAAATAATGGATTTAGGCAATCCAAAATGTACCCAAACATGCTGAAAGAAATTTGTTGTCATTTGTTCAACTGTAACCTGCTTCTTACAAGGCATCAAAATACACATTTTTCTCAAATGGTCAATCACAACACAAATATAATCATAATTTATTTTAGACATAGGTAGACCTCCTACAAAGTCCATGGGAAATTCTTTCCCAAGGACGAGAAGGAACCGGAAGTGGAGTATAGAATACCAACTTTATCTTTCTAGGATTTCTTGTAGCACATAAAGAACATCCTCTCACATATCTTGAAATACTTTCATTCATTTTATGCCAATAGCAATACCTTTGCAAATTATCCATTGTCTTTCCTTCACCAAAGTGACGAGCAATAAGAGAAGAATGAGATTGCCTTATGACGTTGACTCTTTCATCCCGTGGAATACATATCTTACCAAGATGATACACAATATTATCATGCACGTTGTAATCCAATTCCTCAACTTGGTT
Source organism: Picea glauca (assembly GCA_000966675.3). Taxonomy (NCBI): domain Eukaryota; kingdom Viridiplantae; phylum Streptophyta; class Pinopsida; order Pinales; family Pinaceae; genus Picea; species Picea glauca. Next base: position 98,773 of record JZKD02S0931338.1, read on the forward strand.
ATAATGGCACAAAGTTCCATAAACCTCTTTAAAATCAACATCTAAAGCATATTGTTCAACATAGCTCTCATGCATGGTATAATTATGCTTAAGAATAACTGGAGCACTAACAATAGGCCTAGAAAGAACATTAACAACTTTGTTATAAATTCCTTTCTTATACCTTATAACCTAGTGGAATTGTTGTAGAAAACCCATCCATCTAAAGTGCCTTGCTTGTTGTAGCTTTGTTTGTGATTGTAAGTATTGCAATGGTTGATGATCTATGTGAATGATAGTTTCTTTTCCCAACAAATAAATTTTCCATTTTTTCACACTTTGCTCCAATGCATACACCTCCTTATCATAAGTAGGATAGTTAATCACAACACCATTAAAAGTTTCAAAATGAAAATAAATGGGATTACCATGTTGTAACAAGACTGCTCCCATTGCATAATTGCTTGCACATGTTTGGATCTCAAATGGTTGTCTCAAATTAGGAAGTGAAAGAAGTGGAGTTGAACTAATCTTCTCCTTCAATGCATCAATTTTTTTTCTATTGCTTGCCTCCCCATTGGAAAACTTGCTTGATGCTTGTCACTACATGCAATGGAGCTACAATTGAACAAAAGTTAGCAATAAAATTTCTCCAATATTGGGTTTCTCCCAAAAATCTTCTTACCTCTGTCACATTGCTGGGATTGGGCCAATAAAAAATGACTTTGACCTTGGAAGGATCAATTTTGAGTTCTCCTCCTCCAACAATATGTCCTAAGTAAACAAGTGAGGTCTTTCCAAACTCACATTTAGACATTTTCAAATACAATTTTTCTTTCTTTAAGACATCCAAAACTTTATTTACATGCATAACATGCTCTTCACGAGATTTTATAAATATCAAAATGTCATCCAAGTAGAAAATCACACAATCATCAAGAAAAGGCCTTGAAACACCATTCATGAATCTTATGAATGTATTAAGAGAATTACAAAGTCCAAATGGCATTACCATCCACTCAAACAAACATTTATTTGTTTTGAAAGTTGTCTTCCAACTGTCTCCTTCAACAATCCTAATTTGATGATATCCACTTCTCAAATCCAATTTAGTAAAATACTTATCATCTTTCAATTGATCAAGCAAATCATCAATTCTAGGAAGAGGATAAAGATTCTTTACCATAATATTTTTCAAGGCCTTGAAATCTACACACATGCGCCATGTACCATATTTTTTTGGCATTAAAACAATTGGTGATCCACATGGTGATGTGCTTGGAATGATGACCCCTTTGTCAAGCAACTCTTGGATTTGATTTTTAATTTCAACATTCTCCATGAATGACATCCTATACATACCAATGTTGATCCAGGTGGATATTGGTGGCCACCCACCTATTCCATCTGGCTCCTCATGTCCGTTTTTGTTCAACACGTCTTTCTGTACTACTTTATAATTGTGAGTTATACACTTCTGGGGATTTTTGAATCCTCACACATTCTCCAGGTGGATACGGGTGACCTCTTGCCTAATCCAACTGGATTATTTTGTATGTTTTCATGTGAGCACATCTTGATGTACTTTCAAAGCTGTTTTGGGGCCATAAATATTGTTTTTTTGTCTCACCATAGTCAGACTGTAGACGAAGTTATAGTTTGATGAAGGAATGTGTAGTTATATGAAAGACCTTTGCAACAGGATATCACACGCTTGAAACAGAGGTCGTATGCAAAATTTATGACCCTAGGAAGTTGAGGTACCAAATTACACCAACTTACCCATAGGACCCACATGACTTTTGGAGTTTCACCTTCTAGGGTTAGGTTTTTGGATGTCTAGGGTTTTGGAATTCATGAGTAATATGAAAAGGGCCTATGGAGACTCATTGTAATCCATTCTGATTAGAAGGATGTGTGTAGCAACCACATCTCTTCTTAGAGATAGATACCACCATTTGAGCAAGTTTTAGTTCTGCAGTTTTACAGTTTCAGCCTATTTCATTATTTAATAGAAGATATTTTTCATTAGATATTTGTGTTATTCTGTCTATCTCTGTGTTTATTGTATTCAGTCTATTAATTAGTTCGTTCCACTCCTAAATCTGGAGGATCAGTGGTATCAGAGCGGTATGATCTTCATTTATTTTTCTTCGTGCATGTCCCTAACAAGGTCTGGGTATAAGAAGTTGGGACTCGAACGAATCGAGACATTACTAGATTGACCACACCGAGCCCAAAAAAAAACCATGGGATATGAAAAGAAAGATTATGGAGCAGGATATCCTATTAAAATGTTGCTCGAGGAAGCCCTCATGCAACCAAGCAATGAAATGATGGACAACTTCACCCAGATCTTTCGATGTTTTCCCATGGGAGAAGAATATTCATTAAGCAGCCATGCAACCCCCTTGAAGGTACAGGTAAATTTTGATATTCTATTATTTGAAGGACTAATAGATATGGGTGTTGTATATAAATGGTTAAATCTTCTTGAGGAATATTTTTTGGTCCACAATTTTTTCGATAGGGAAAATATCACTTTTTCACTCCTCAAGGTTATTCCCCATGTTAAATACTTGTGGGATACTTACTCTAAGCAAAGGGTCACAGAGGAATCTACAATTTTTGTGGTGGCCCCTACATGGGATTATTTCTGGGATGTCGTCAAAGAACAATACTACCTTGTTGGAAGCTACAAGGACCAGTACACCAGATGGACCACCCTACAACAAGAAAGGGACCAGATTGTACCAGAATTCACCAATATTTTCCATACCCTATGCCCCAAATTGGGTATCAAAGATTATGAACATCATCTATTACTCAAATACTGTGGTTATCTACATAGATACATTCAAACAAAAATGGAGTTCCTGGACATCACCTCATTGGGCACGACTTATATATACGTTATCAAGATCGGGTATAAGTTTAAGAAGAAACAATGGTATTTTGGATTTGAAAACCCCTCACAGTCGAAGCAAGGCAATGGAAACCCCAATGCACACAACAAGGGACCAAGTCATGATGGTCATCCACAGGACAATCCGTCCAAGCCACAACACAAGAAGGGCAATGAGAAGACAAAGAAGGACATGAGAAAATGGTGTGAGTACCATAAAATTCCTTGGCATGACACCGATGAATGCCACTCCAAGAAGTACCTCGTGGTCAAGCTGAAGGATTCTGATTCAAAGGTTGATTCTGAGTCCGAGTCAAATCCTGAAGGAGGGAAGCATATTATTGATGTTGAACCCAGTTCCATGGTTTACTAAATTCCAACCAAGCGAACCATAAGAACCAGAGGAAGGGGAGCGCCTCTTTCACTCGCATATGTGGGTCAAAGGGGCTCCGATTCATTTAATTTTTGAAAGCGATAGTCGGAAGAACCTGATTTTAGCAGAGGTCATCAAGCAACTGGACTTACTGATGACACCACACCCATATACCTACACCATCGGATAGCTTAGTCAAGGAAGAGATCTCTGTGTCAGCCAACAATGTCATCTACCCTACGACATCAATAATTTCAAAGATGTGGTACTATGTGATGTTGCTCTCCTTGAAGTTTGTGATGTTCTTTTAGGACAACCATATTTTTGGAAGCGTCATGTCGTGTATGAGTCTAGACCCCGTAGTGTTATTATTACCTTGGGTAGACAATTGTACATGATCCCAAAGGTGACACCACCTATTGCTATTTATTTAATCTCTGATAAGTAATGTAGTAAGGTAATTTCATAGAATGGGATCGTGTAAGAATACAGAGACATATTTTCCTCACCTACAGGGGTACTGACACACTGCCAAGTCAAGCGTCCAATTGATATGACCCATGACACACCTCTACCTAATGGGCCAGTCTATCGACGCTTGTTGATGGAGAATGACAAAATTAGGAATCAGATCCAAGAGATTCTTGAGAAGGGGCACATCAGACCCAAATTCTCCCCTTGTGGAAGCCTGATTGTCCTGGTGTAGAAGAAGGATGATTCTTGGCGACTCTGCATTGATTATAGATACTTAAACAAAATCACAGTCAGGAACCACTACCCCATTCCCAGGATTGATGACCTTCTTGACCAACTCAAGGGGGAAAATTTCTTCAACAATATTGAATTGAAGTCCATCTACCACCAGGTTCCCATTGAACCAACTGATGTCTGAAATACAACCTTCAAGTCTAAAAAATGTCTCTATAAATGGCTAATCATGTCCTTTGGCTTAACAAATGCACCAGCCACCTTCATGAGGTTGATGGATGATGTATTGAAACCTTTCACCAACTCCTTTGTGGTAGTATATTTGGACGACATCCTCATCTTCAACAGAATATGGGAAGATGACATGCGACATATTCAACAGGTTTTGAGCACTCTGCGGCAGCACAAGATTTATGCCAACTTGGAAAAATGAACTTTTGGCATGAACAGGGTCCAATACTTGGGCTACATTATTGATGAGAATGGGGTACATGTTGATCTAGCTAATATCCAAGTCATTCATGAATAGACGGCCCCAACCACACTGACTGAGCTTTGGAGCTTCTTGGGGCTAACTAATTTCTATCGACGAATCGTGTTGGGATTCTCCCATATTGCATGGGCCCTTAGCTAGGTGACCAAGGGTAGTGGTAGGGCCAAGTTCGTGTGGGGGAAGGAGAAACAATGAGCATTCAATGATATAAAACATCTCTTGTGCTCATCTCCCATACTCTCCTTGCATGATTTGCAAAAACCATTTGATATTGAGACTGATGCATCTGACTATGTTGTGGGCACAATTCTCACTCAGTAGATGCATTATGTGGAACAACATAGTGAGACACTCTCAGATGTTGTCTGAAAATACCCCACCTATGACAAGGAAATGTATTCCATTGTACAAGCCTGTCATCAATGGAAACATTACATTCTGGGGAAAGAGACGATCATACACACTCATCACATGTCTCTATAGTTCATATAGAAACAAGGGAAATTGTAGAATGACCGCCATTAGAAGTGGTCCACCACGACTGCCATCAAAAGTGGTCCACCTACCTACAACAGTTCCATCTCAACATCAAGTATAAGACAGGTATCACCAATCATGTCACTGACTGTCTCAGTTGGCCTCTTGTGGCTGCACTCACTGCTATGCTCTAGTCCCGTGGACATGAATCATCTGAGTGGCCCCAACTTTATCATCAAGATTCAGAATTCACCACCACAGATCATCTCTTGGGTAAAGGCACCATTGTCACTGATTTTCACATTCAAGACAAACTCTTATTCCACCCGGGACATCGATGTGTTACTACAAGCGAGTGTGCAAATCTGATTTTGGAAGCTCACTACAGTTAGGTGGCAGGACATTTTGGCATATAGAAAACTGTGGCCGTTCTTCAGAAACATTTTTATTGGCCAAAACCTTGACAGGACGTCAATAAGTATATCTGATCTTGCACTATCTGCGCCATTTCCAAGCCATCCATCAAGAAACAAGGCTTATACACCCCTCTTCCTATTCCCTAGAAGCCATGGGAATCCATATCAATGTATTACATGCCCTGGGAAATGACTGTGTTTTTGTAGTCATTGATAGATTTTCAAAGATGGCCATCCTCACAACCTATAAGAAGAATGTCACAATGGCCAAGACTTCCAAGCTCTTCTTCGAACGAGTTTGGGTCCACTTTGGGTTACCGCAGACCATCATCTCTGACTGAAACAACAGGTTCCTCATCACCTTTTGGTCGAGTCTTTGGTCTCTGGCGGACACCAAGCTGACAAAATCCACTGATTTCCACCCCCAAACCAATGGCCAAATTGAGGTCGTCAATCTAATTATTGTGCACATCCTGCACATGTACAATTCTAAGCATCCCTGTACATGGGACAAGAGTTTTCCATATGTCCAAAAAAGATACAACTGGGCTCTCCATAGTTTCACTAACCACAACCCATTTCAGGTGGGTCTGGGATTCCAACCCTTGGGACCCATTGATGTTGCGCTTCCTCTTTCCACTGCACAGATAGAATCTTCCCCTCATTAGTTTGTGATAAAAAAATCCACCAGATTCATTGAGCAGATTCAACACATCTGCCAACAGGTCCAATAGATTTTGCAGAAATCCAATGCGAAGTACAAGCAATGCCATGATCAACACAAGGTACCACACCAGTTTTGGGTTCGTGACAAAGTTTGGTTACATTTTCAGAAGGAGTGTCTCACCGAGCCCCATCGGAAGCTTCGTCCACTCCATTATGGGCCTTACACTATCACCAAGGCTATGGGTAGCAATTATTTTGAGCTCAACACTCCACCCTTTCTTATTCTGTATCGAGTATTCAATGTGGACCTCCTCAGGCCATATTTTCCACCATTATTGGACACCTATGATATCGTAAAACAACTGACACCAATAGAGCTCAACCCCAACTGCATGGAACACGAATCCACCGATCAGATCATGGACACATAGGTCAAGGGAACTCTCCAACAATGGATACAACTTTATCATGTTGTCAAGGTAGGGCAACTTCTACACCAAGGCAAGTGGCTAACCCCAGGCCAAATCCAACAAAAGTTTCCTCACGTGATGGGGGAACTCAACGCAATGGAGACCATTGCTTTCTAAGGGGGGAGGATTGATCTAGGGGATATTGGTGTCCACCCACCTATTCCATCTAGATCATCATGTCCATTTTTGTTTAGGACGTCTTTATGTACTTCTTTATAATTGTGATTTCTACACTTTTGGGGCTTTCTGAAGCCTCACACATTGTCCAAGTGGATACAAGTGGCCTCTTGCCTAATCCAACTGGGTTATTTTGTATGTTTTCAGGTCAACACATCTTGTTGTACTTTCATGGTTGTTTTGGGGCCCTAAACATTTTTTTTTTGGATCTCCATAGTTATACTATGGATAGAGTCAGAGTATGATGACATAATGTACATCTCTCTTAAATACCTTTCCAACGAGATATCATGCGCCTAAAATGGAGGTCGTATGCAAAATTTTTGACCCTAGGAAGTTGAGCTACCAAATTACACCAACTTACCCATAGGGCCTGTTATCGCACGATTTGTAGGAAAGGTTAAAATAGCTTGAGTCAAGGGTAGAAACCGGCGTAACAGGAGCTTCCCCACCCACTGTCACCTCGATGGGGGGATCTTTCTATTTAGGAGGGCTAGTTCAAGGGAGACGTCCCTAAGGCAATCTGGATTGATGAAAGGCTAAAGGGTAATAGACCGAGTCAAAGAGGTTCCCTTTCACAGATTGATGCCCAAGTAAGATAGTCAAGAAGGAAAATCCACTGACGATGCACCTGTTTGCGAGACAAAACAAATACAACTAGAATATATGCATGCAATGGATTAGTACATCACAGATAAATGACTATCTTTCAATACTTATGTGAGCAATAGATCAATGCTATTATTGACGAAGTCAATGATGGCTGAATGAAACAAAGATTGATATCACTTCATCAACAAAGCAAGATAAGCATTCAACGTTCACAACTTAAACCTTGTATTAAATATCAATGCAAATATTGGCTCACATATAATGTTGCTGCGTCACCTATATTGTTGCTGCAGTAGGTGTGACGTCAGCTTCAAACAAATAGATCAAAGGTGATGGCAAAGAGTGAAACGTTTTGTCAAATCAACTTACATATGCATTAGGTAACTCAATGTCAATCAAAATAGATGAATGAAGTCACAACGTTGTAGGTATAACAGGATATCTAAGCATATGACGTCACCTCTATATAATTTTGTTGTTCTGCAGGTTAGCTAG
>JZKD02S0931338.1:130004-151137 GCA_000966675.3 Picea glauca
AAATAAATTTGCAAGTTGTGGTTTTTTTTTATGAATAGAGACTTTTATGTGGTTATTTCTAGGAATAAATAAATAAATAGTAAATTTTTTTTTTAAATTTAGATTTTTTTAAGTTAATTTGATTTAATTTAGTGATTTAGTTTAGTGGTTGGGAAGAATAATTGTTATTCTCATCATTAGGGTTAATTTCCACAAGTGACATGTTGATTTTAAGATTAAAAAAAACCATTAGATTTCTTGACATCTATATAGATGTTAGGCATTATATATTAGTAACTTAACTATAACTATATATAGATATCACTAATTTTCCATTCCACTGAGAGGTTGTTTAACTATATTAGTAACTTGAGTATAAGTCTTGAAATTATAGGATGATATTAACATCAATCAACAATATGCTTTGTGATGGAAATCAAATTTTCAAAGTTGTTCATATAATCCAAAGGACTATCTCTTTTTAAGAGTTAAGATATGTTTATATAAAAACTACATTTCATAGTTCTAATCCTTTAAGAGTTAAGATATGTTTATATAAAAAATACATTTCATAGTTCTAATCCAAAAAATAATAGACCAACATTCTAATTACTAATGACATAACAAGGGATTAAAAGGTTGAGTCCACATACAGAAGAGAAGGATTAATATGTACGGGAGATGTTGTGCCTAGTGATTAGTTCTCTGGGTTCTAAACTTGACCAACTACTTCCATATCCCACAAGATCTTGACCAAATAGTCTGGTTTGTCCATTGCATCTTCAAAGTATTTGGTATATTTTCTATGACTAAATCTACTATCTACTACTCAATCGATTAATTTACCATCAATAGTTCCCAACGATGTGCTAGCTTGTTTCTCCTTAAGCTTTTGCTCGATTATTTCAATCTCGCCCTTGATTTTTGGAGGGAATATCTAGTGGTAGTGAATTGTAGCCTCTCTAGCTTCCTTCTCTACATTGGCTTGCCACTTGGAGGAGAAACCCTTACTAGAATTTTAGTAGGATCAATACCTACCTCTCCTCACTATCCTAACTATAATATCCACCTTGGGCACCTTCCTATCCATACATATTTATTGGTTTTGTTCCCTTCTCCCAGACAGAGCTGAGAACTGGGAAGGGACAAAAATATCACCTTTAGAATCTATATAGATAATATTCTAATGGTCATTGTGAAATCCAGGCTTGGTGGTAAGGGATTCAACACCATTTTCCAATAGAGACACTACACTTTCATTATTCCTATTCACGTTTAATGTTGGAAGAAAATTTCTGGCTATAATACCTCGGTTTTGAGTTCCCAAATTAATAATGTATTTTTTTTATTTGATGAAAGGTCGGAGTGCCTATTAAAATGCGGTGGAGTTCCTAGGAATTGAAATACTTTGAACATTTCAAATAGTAAAATACATGTTGGTTGCAAGACATAAAATGACAAGAGTTATAGGGGGATATGATTCCACGAGAGATGGGGCTAAAGGGGCTAAGTCTTTATATTATATTTTATTTACCCACCTTGGTTTTATTTAGGAAAAATGGTTAAATGATATTATTGGGGGAAAACCCACGTGGTTCTTGATTTTCCATGTAAATATATAAATCCCTCTTTTGGGATGTTTGGCGCGTTACTCAATCATTTTTTCTCATGTTTTAGTTCATCATTCATCCATTATTCCGAATTCATTTTTGTTTTTGGTTGGGATATGGGACTGAATTGCCGAGGAGAGGAGACATTACTTTACTGGAAGTAGTAATTACTAGTGTATTACAACCATGAATTAGTGCTTGTATGTCTGAGATGCATTAGCATGTGTTAAACCTTGTTCACAACTGTTAATCCTAAGAGCCCCAACATTGATATTCTTGACGAGATGCACTAGATCCCTAGAAATAAGTGGGCATTTTGAGGGATTAAATTGAAGTGAAGGGGGTTCAATGTCTTTGGGAGGTGCAGGCTAGGGAGAAGAGAGATGTTGTACTTTGGATTGTTGTGTGTTGAGAAGCGTATGAGAGCTTGAGTGTTGGTTGGTTTGGGAAGATGAGTGTTTCTCTGGAACCTGTCCTTGTGGATTCATAGCCCTGGATCAGGGGTGACCTTCTGTTGATACTTGGAACATCAATGTCTAAGTTTAGGTGGAACATCCTTGGTCTATAACTAGTTGGTGATTGGTTTTATTAAAGATAAGTGCTCTCTCTCTTTCATGTGTTTCTCTGCTTATATATTTATTTTTATTGTGGAATAATTATTATCTCTGAGGTATGTATTTTTAATGTTCTTGTTTCCTCGTTATTTCTATGCATGGAATGATTAATCATTATTTTTAAGTCTATATTGAATCTTGATTATTTCATGTGTGATTATTGTGTTTCTTTCATGATTATTTATTAATTAGTTGTCATTAGAATTTGAAATTATCCATTGAAGTAGTGTGACCAACCTATTGGTGGTTAGGTACGTTACAGAGTGGTATCAAAGTGTCTAGTTCAAACACCAGACTTGTATGGGCCAAGAACCAGTGAGATTTTGGAAATTTGTTGTTGCATATTTCCGTCTGTTCAAATTTGGGGAAAAAAATGAAAAATCAGAGTGAAATCCTCAAATTTGTGAGCATATTCAAGTTTTAAATAACCCATAATTGTCTAAGAGGTTTAATGGCATCAATTTTCTAGATTCTAGACTTAGATTCAACTTGATAGGTCAAATTTCACATTTTAATGGCTGATGTAGCGCTAGGAAGAGATGATTAAATTGGCAGTTGAGATCATGTTTCATCTCAATATCAATGACCTCGATTCATTTTAAAAATATTAAAAACTTCTAATGTTTACTAAGTTTGGAAAAGTTACCAAATCGATGACTAAGATTCATTTTTGGTAGTTGGGAAAATGAGATAGATCGATGGTATGGCTTCATTTTCGACCATTGGCAAGTTGGAACATAATCAATGATCAATATCAGTTCGAAGGATAGATCGACAACCTAGATTCATCGGGGATTTGGTCGAAAACTTATGAGTGTTAGAAATGCTCCAAGAGAAATTACCAATGGGAGATGGTCAGATCGACAAGTTTGGAGAAGAGTTTTGATTAACGAAAGGAAATATCTAATGCCTGATGATCTAGTGTCGAGAGAGTTTGGAAAAGTTTTGGATTAATGGCCAGGATAATATTAAGTGGGATATTGATGGGCCAGATTCACTTAGGATTTGGTCGAAATTTCTAAGTGTTGAAATTCACCTAAGGAATTTGTTGATGGAAGACACTCAGATCGACTAGTTTGATGAATATTTGATTCAAACAAAATAAATATACGATCATCGATGGATGATGGACGGGAATCAACTAGTTTTGGTGAAGGAGTTCATGCGTCCAAAATAAATCTCCAATCGCCAATGGTCGATGGCTGGGGGTTGGCAGACTTAGTGTGAAGTTCAAATTATTCCAAGAGAATCCATCGATGGTCGATGAAGAAAATAGGGAAATGACATGTCATGCCACATAAACATCCATGTGTCATGCCATACCATCCCAATTGATGCCTCGAGATGATGTGTCATGTCGTGTCATCAACTATGTGTTATGCCATGTTAGCATAGTTTCCATGTCCAAAAAGAGATGGTCGAAAACCAATAGTCAGGGGTCGATGACTTTTTCGATGGTTGATTTCCAATGATTGAGGATCAGTGAGATTCATGGGAAAATTTTAGTTTGCGAAGAAAAATGGTTGATGGTTGATGGATGATGATCGGGTGTCGGGGAGATCACTGGAAAGTTTGGTTTTCAAGAGAAATCTCCAATCACCAATCGTCAATGGAGAGAGGATAAACATTCTAATTTTTATGTTATTCGAGATTGGTGGCTCAGATTAAAGGGATGTTATAATTGTAAAAACATCGAATTTATATTAATTTTTTGGGTTTTGAAGGTCATTAGTGTGCAGGGTGATTTTGATTCCCTAAAAAGCATTTTAGGGAATCAAAACCCACAATAAAAAAGTGCACCAAGGTACACTACATATTTTCAACTCAAAATAAAATAATTTGAAGAGATCTATCCAATGAGCTACTCCAGGTGAAAAACAGAGCTTGTATGAGAAAGTTATAGTTGGAACAATTAAGGTAAAATTTCAGCGTGTGTTTACTTCTAGAGGGCATAACTCCTTTCTCAGAAGTCTATTTAAGGCACAAGATTAGTATATGGTAAACTTATGAGCCATATAAGATAGCCATGGTTGCATATTTGGGATCTGGGTATGTGAAAATGTGTAGGACGAGAAATAAGACCCCTACAACATACAAAGATAAATTGGGTAAAATAGGCTAAACTTCTCCGGACCATAAATTTCATCTCGGAGATCATATTTGAGAAAAAAAATAGTCACTCGAAAAGTATTGAGGAGGAGAAGACATTTTTCCACACAACATTTTGAACTGGGCACTAAAATTTCTCAAAAAGTAATAAAAATATTTATGTAGTAGTAAGTGAGTGGAAATTACAACCTGTGAATGTGGTAAATTTTCACTCATAACTCAAAATGAGACATGAGTACAGATAATGGAAATATTTTTTAGAGGAGAATAACCTAGAATTAGTATAATTTGGAGAAATGTGATATAATTCTTCAAGAATTGAGAAGAAAATGAACTTGTAGCATTAATTGACAAAATTTCTATAATATGCATACTTCTAACAAAAATGGTTTATTGAACATTTTGAAGAATTAGGGGATATAAACATACCATTTCAAGATAATAATGCATATTTGGGTCATGGATGAAGGAGAGGGATCCTTCAGTTGTGAGAGAGAATCCAAAGGTCAAAGTATCAGTGCTGGTAATGCAGAGACAAAATCCAATGAACACAGGAGTAGAGGGGAGTCAGAAACATTAATAGATACTATGAGAATCTTGAGAATAGAAGTGCAGAATTACAAAGAGGACAATGAGAATATGATGAGAGGAAAAATTCACATGAATTCTCAAATGATGCAAATCCTAAATTATTTGTAGAGGAAAGCAAATAATAGATCATACTCAAGATAGGAGGAAGAAGGAAGACATCTTGAAAGAAGAGATAAATATAAAATAATTGGCCATTCAACAAGTGATAGTAGAAATCATAGACATCACTCACATCCTTACTTAGAAAAGAAATTTTATGCATCTGAAGACTACATAATCAATCCATAAGTGTCTCCTATTAGACACCAAAGAATGAGATATGAATTGGACATTTTTCAAGAAGAGATGAGGAAGATGAAGCCACCATACTTTGATGGTGAAAGAAAAATGGAAGATGATATTCAATCCTGGTTGCTTGTAATCAGGAAGTATTTTCAGTTTCACAACTACTCATCTAGAAATTAGAATCCATAATTTCCACATACCATTTGCATGGAAAAAATACTATGTGGTGGGATCAATTGAAGCAAGTTGAGCATATTAATGAGAATGCGATCAATTGGAAGCAATTCAAGAGATATTTCAGAAGGAGTATCTTTCAGAGAACTTCTATGACATGAATATGGAATATTTATTTGAACTTAGGTTGGGAAGCATGACCATGGAGAATATGAAAAGAAGTTCTTGGGATTGTTTAAGTATATGGGGTTTATCAAGGGTGATAAGGTTAAGATACAAAGGTTTTTTAGTGGACTTCCATCATTTTACAAAGGGAATATTCAATATGATGATCCCAGAACTTTCACAAATACTATTAGGAAGGATAAGTACCTGTATGAACAAGGCAAGGGAAGAGAATCTTTTCAGAAGTCTTCGAATGATAAGAAGAAGGATAAATTTGATTAGATAAGGAAGGGATTCAAACCTCCTTTCAACATAAACAAACCTAATAAAAATAAGCAAGATCAATCTTCTAAGGATAAATCGAAGAGAGAATACTCTTTGGGAAAAAGGGGAATACCACCAATCAAATGTTGGGGATGCAAATAAGATCACATGTACAAGGATTTCCTCACAGAGAATATAAAATGAATACCATGCACAACATCTAATATGAGACAAAAATAGAAGACATGGGAAGAAGTATTCCAAGAATATGTGTACAGCCTTAGACGATCGACAAAGAAAACATCAATCCCATATTATTGAGTTGGAAGGTAAGATCATTAATCATCCTGTTTCTATTTCAATACATTTAGGATAAAACCATTGTTAGATTGATCCTAAAGCAGCGAAAACATTTCATTTGGACAAATATAAGATTGGAAAGTAAAGTTTGGTTTAGCTAGCCACTGGAACCAAAAGAAGGATCAATTAGACTATCAAAGGTTGTCCAATAAGTCTTAATGGAGTGGGTACTAATGTTGGCCTAAATATCATACCATTGGGATCTTATGATATCCTAATTGGAATGGATTGGTTGGATAAGCATCATGCTATCATAAATTGTCATAACAAGATATTTACATGTCTTGATGAAGAAGGAAAACATAGCACTATGAAAGGAATTCCAAGATCCATTTCTATAAGGGAGATTTCAACCTTACAGATGAAAAGGTGTTTTAGGAATGGATGTCAATTGTATGTAGCTCATGTGGAAGATCCAGAAAATACCAAAGGGTCAATCTTTGAATATTTTTCAGTATTGCAAGAGTTTGAAGATGTATTCCAAGAAAAACCAGGATTTCCACCCAAGAGGGATATATATTTGTCTATTGATTTGGTACTAGGAGATGCCCCAATATCAAAAACTCCTTACAAAATGAGTACAACAGAATTAAAAGAACTACAAATGTAGATAGAAGAATTATTTAAGAAAGGGTAAATATGCCCAAATGTTTCACCTTGGGGACCACCAATACTCTTTTTCAAAAATAATGATGAAACATTGAGGCTATGTATTGACTTTAGACAACTTGATAAAGCCACTGTGAAGAAAAAATACCATCTACCCAGAATTGATGACCTCTTTGACCAGATAAGAGGGGAAAATATATTTTCAAATATAGACTTGAGATCAGGATACCACCAAGTAATAATAAATGAACAAGACATTAGTAATACATCCTTTAGAACCAGGTCTAAAAATAATGAATTTGGTGCCATTTTGGCTGACCAATGCACTAGCTATCTTTATGTGCTTAATGAATGACATATTTAGAAATTATTTCGATAAGTTTGTTATTGTGTTCTTGGATGAAATACTTATCTATTATAGGTTAGAGAGAGAGAATCAACATCACTTAATGTTGGTGTTGCAAGTGATGAGGGAACATCAACTTTATGCAAAACTTAGCAAGTGTTCTTTTTACCAAGAAAAGATCCATTATTTGGGGCTCATTATTTTAGAAGAAGGTATAGCACTAGATGAAGAGAAGATTGAAGCGATTAGAGGATAGCCAACACCAAAGAATGTTTCATAAATGAGATATTTCATGAGTTTAGATCGATACTACAGAAGATTTATATAATGATTCTCTAAACCTGTTCATCCTATCACTTCTTTACAAAAGAAGGGAATTAAATTCGAATGTAAAACAAAGTGAGAAGAGAACTTTAATTTGCTGAAAGAATTACTTACTAGTGCAAGTATTTTAAATATTGCTTACCCAAATGAGAATTTTGTGGTATGTATAGATGCATGCAAGGAAGGACTTGGTGGAGTCTTCACTCAAAATAGACATGTCATTAATTATGAGTCCAAAAATATTTAAGAACGTGAGAGGAATTATTCCACACGTGAATTGGATCTTGATACTATAATTAACGCATTGAATATGTAGATGAATTATCTCATGGGAAAGAAATTTGAATTAAGAAAAGACCATAGTGTCCTAAAACATATTTTTGAGAAACTAACTTTGAATGCTAGGTAGACAAGATGAATATAATTTTTAAGTGAGTATGACTTTGAAATCAAGCATATCAAAGGAAAGGCAAATACAGTTGTTGATGCACTCAACATAATAGTACATCTCATGTGTGCTATAGCTAATTTTCTGCATCAATCATATTTGAAGATTACAAATTTGGATGTTGTTTTTACATACCAACATTACCTACAGGTAAGAGAATGTTTACAGCAAGAAAATGTACAACATACAATTAAAGAATATGAGATTAAGGAAGATGGATTATTTGTGCATGAAAATGGAAATTATGTTCTTAGTTTCGACGAACTTAGGAATTTGGTATTAAAAGAAATGCATAATGTTACATATGTAGGACATCCCGGTTACCAGAAAACAATTTAAACAGTAAGAAGCCAATTATTTTGTCCTAGAATGAAGAAAGATGTTTCTTATTACATTCTCAGATGTTTGGAATGTTAGAGAGTGAAGGCATAGCATAAACATCCAATAGGTTTGCTACAACCATTTCCAATTCCAGAGAAGAAATGGGGAGTGGTAACTATTGATTTTATCACCATGTTTCCTAGGACAACAAGAAAACATGATTCAATAATGGTAGTGGTTTGTAAATAAACAAAGTTTTGTTATTTTGTTCCTATGAAAATGAATCACACAACAACTAATGTTGCATAAATTTACATGAAGGAAATTGCTAGGTTGCATGGAATACCTAAGGAAATTGTCTTAAACATATATAGTGAGTTTAATTCAAATTTATGGAGTGGATTCTTTAAAGGATTTTGTACAAATCTGGAATTTACCACAACATACCATCGATAGTAAAATGGGTAGACATAGAGAGTCAACCAAGTGATTGAAGACATGTTGAGAATGTATGTGATGGATAAACCATCTAAGTGAGAGGATTACTTGCATTTGGTTGAGTTTTCATATAATAATGGGTATCAAGATTCATTGAAGATGAGTCCATTTGAAGCTTTGCACGGTATAAAATTCAATACTCCAGTAAGTTGGGACAACCTAGTAGACATAGTAGTACTTGGGCCATAATTGCTCAAGGATATGGATTCAGACCAGATGGTTAAAATTAAGTAGAATTTGAAAAAAAAAAACAATATAGACAAAAGAGTTATGCAGATAAGAACATGAAAACTAGAGAATTGAAAGTGAGAGAACATGCATTTTTTAAAGTGAAGCTCAAGAAGAGCTCATTATAGTTGGGAAGTTGTACAAAGCTAGCAGCCAGATTCTGTAGTCCATTTGAGATATTGGATAGAATAGGGCTAGTTGCATACATGCTTGCATATTCTACTTCCATGAATGTGCATAATGCATTTCATGGACCTCTTTGTTGAAAAATTCTGTACATGATCTTAACCATGTTATTTATTGGAATTTGATTTAGGTGAAGCTAGAAGGATATTTTTCATGTCTAGTCATTGCACATATAAATGGTAAAATCTTAGTGGACCTGGTATGGTCCTCAAGATGCTACTTGGAAGGATGAATATTCCATGTGGGTAGAGTACCGATGAATTTTTGAAGAATTTTGAAATTTTGATTTCTTTTTTATATATGCATTGAGGATAGTGCCAAAATAAGGGGGAGGGGAATGTAATAACCCTGTTTTGAGTCTATGAATTAATAATGTATTTTGTTTATTTGATTAAAGGCCATAGTGCCTAAACAATTAAAAGGGGACGGAGTGCCTAGGAAATGTAATACTTTGAACATTGGAAAGATTAAAATACATCATTGGCTGGAAGATGAACATGGACAAGAGTTATAGGAGTATATGATTCCATGAGAGAGGGGGATAAAGCAGATAAGTATTTATATTATATTTTATATACCCACCTTGTTTTTATTTGGGAAAAGTGGTTACATGAGCTTCTTGGGGGGAAATCCATGTGGTTCTTGATTTCAATGTAAATATATAAATCCCTCTTTTGGGATATTTGGCGGGATTATCATTCATTTTTTCTCATATTTTGGTTCATCATTCATTCATTATTCCTCATTCATTCTTGTTATTTCTTGGGAGATGGAAAAAAATTGTTGAGGAGAGGATCCATTGCTTTATTGGATGTAGTAATTACTCATGAATTCCAACCACAATTTGGTTCTTGTATTCCTAAGATGCATTAACATGTGATATATATTTTTCACGGATGCAAAACCTAAGAGTCCCAACATAGAGATTCTTGACTAGATGTAATGGATCCCTGGAAAGAAGTGGACATCTTGAGGGACTATGTGGAAGTTAAGGGGGTTCACTATCTTTGGGTGTTGCGTGATATAGAGAAGATAGTTGGTGTACTTTGGATTGTGGTGTGTTGATAAACCTATGAGATATTGAGTGCTGACTGTTTTGGGAAGCCGATTTTTTCTCTGGAACCCATCCTTGTGGATTCATATCCCTGGCTCGAGGTGACTTGTTGTTAAGACAAGGAAAAACAATGTCTAAGGTTAGGTGGAATATTCTTGGTCTACAATTAGTTATTGATTAGTATTATTATATATAATTTCTATCTCTATCATGTGTTTCTATTATTGTATATTTATTTCCATTGTGTTTTAATTATTGTCTCTAAGATATGTATTTTTAATGTTCCTTCTTGTTGGTTATTGTTGTGCATGGCATGTTTAATCATTCCTTTTAAGTATATCAAGAATATTTATGATTTAATGTGTGGTTTATTACATTTGTTTCATTCTTATTTATTAATTAGTTGTCATCACAATTCGAAATATGTCTTTGAAGTAGCCTGACCAGCCTGCTAGTGGTTGGGTATGTTACACCCACCTTTCCTTGTTCTTCCTCAGAGTCTTGGTCGCCTTGCAGTGATATTTTTGAGGTCCAGGAAACTAAGTATCTTAGTCCTGAACCATGTGAGTCATTATCTATGTTAGAAATCAAAATAAATAATAACCACAATCCGTGGAGCTCCAAATATAGCTATCAATGTCAAAATTTGACCCCAAATGTAATAGTGAACTTTACTTCAAATTACTAAATGTGTGAGACGCTTTGAACATATTTCTATGGAAATGAAGTCCTAAAACATTTGTAAAATTAAAATTGTGATAATTTGCTAGTTGAAAAATTTATATAGTAAAATTGGTTTGAATTTTCTTCCACGTGAGAGTTATCCATCAAAATAATTAGTGTGTACTATGTGATGAATAGTGTGTGTGATTTACTTATTTATTTGTTTTGATGTTTCTTAACTATTAAGTAAATTTATTCCATAATATTCACAACACATAGTATTTTTAGTTTAAGTGAATCCATGTTGTATTTATATATTAAACAATTCACCTATCCCACTAGAAAATGAATCACATCAACTAGGGAAAATTTAAGGATCCATACTTATATTGAAGTGTATAAGTCTTGGGAAATATTACTAATTCTTAAAATGTCAACTAAAAATGTTTGGTACATCTTTGTAAAAATATTCAAATTATTAAGGAATTTATGTAGTTTCTACAAAATTTTGGTTTTTTTGTAATATAATAATTTTATCATATAGAAATTTGGCAATTGAAAAAAAAATGGAAATTGGCGAATCATTTTTGGAAAAAATAAGAAATTGATGAATCATTTTTGGAAAAGAATAAGAAATTTAGTCCATGAAATTCCCCCCATGATGCTAACCCACTAACTTATCTAATACATAAACCTCACCTACTAAACCTACTAACCTATCCTACCAAGCCAATCCAAACTATTAATATAACCTACCTATCCCACATAATATACCTACTCCACTAAAATACTAACATACAAGTAGCTAATAATAATAAAAAATAACCTACTTGACTGATCTAACTCCATCCGATCTACATAAACAACTCCATTAAAACACCAAAACCAATAATCTATGTAATCCACTCAACCCATATACCGATATAATCCAATTAACCCATAAAATACCTAAACCAAAAATCCACATAACCTACTTAAACCATCTAAACCCTTATGTACTCAACATAACCTACTTAACCTTCTAATCCATAAACCCACCTAACCAACTAATGCACTAGCCATTATAATATATCCTAACCTGCTTACCTATCTAACCAATATACCTCACATAACTTGTTTAGCCTAACCTACCTAAATCACATAACTTATATAACTCACATAACCTACTATGAAAAAAGATACCAAAAGTTAATTGGCATAACCTACCTAACCCATTAACCCATCCTATCTATTCCATTAACCCACCTAGATTATACTTATCTCATTAGATTGTACATAACCTACCCCATTGAGCCACTTGAAACCTAACCTACCCAATTAACCTACCTTACACACAAACCTAATCAAATTAACCCAATAACCTAACCCACCTAACTTTATCCACTAAACAAACAAATAACAACAATTGAAATATGCTATATTGGTGTGGTTGATACATAATATATTTTGTAAATCCACAGGAAGATAGTTGTCTACACCAATATTTCATGCTTGTATATGCCTTTTGGATGGTTATTAAAATTGTTGACATCGTTGTCATGTCAAATTATTGTCTTTTCACTTCTAGAAGTTGAACATCTTGTAAATATATTCTGGAATCTTGTAACAATGCACTACTAACATACAAAAGTCCTATTTACAACAACAATAGGAAATTTTCTTCTTTCCATATTTATAGCATATAGTATCAAGTAAGACAAGAGGAAATCTCCATCCCTTGAAGACTGTGTATGAATATTTGTAAGGGCAGAATTTGAAAACTTCATGAGCATAGCAGACCTTATTTATGGATCAGATTAGTGAGCATTCTTCTATAGATTTCAAAAAGGAAAATAGAGGAATGCCCTAGTATTTCACACTTGGGTTGGTTTATGATGATATAGAGGATTATTTTAGTAGAGTTCTCTCTTTATATGGCATACCTCATGAATCCTAATCGCTATACATTACGTATTTGGAGCTCCAACTTATGACATGGATAAGAACAAGGTTTATGTTGCAACTACAAGTGGAAGAGTGACAACAATAAGAGGACACAAACTGAGAGTACTATAATCTCATCTCCAAATGATCACTAATGATGCTTGTCAAGATATTACAAACATAAAAAAGCATATATAGTAGAAAAGTCATGAAGTGGAATAATTGCAAGCCCATAAATGTATTAAGAGGAATGATACTAGTTGGAATCCAAGAACTGTGTTTTGGGTTTTCGTGAATATTTATGTGCATATTGATATATTGGAAGTATAGGGGACTTATGGATGCTATCTAGATGATTGATACCTTCTACTGAGATTAGATATGTTGGCTTTGTAAACTCGTTATTCCAACATAATTCCTTCAACATAGGAAGTGGTGAAAGAGTAAGTATTTTGCAATCCAGTGTTGATGTCAATCAATGAGCACAAACTCCATGAGGTGGATGAACACTAATTTGGTGGATCATTACGGAAAAGTAACATTTCAATCAATATTGAATGACACTTAGTGGCATATGATTGAAAGACATTTTCATAGAACCAACTCAGACAAAAAGTTTTGTAAATTGAAAGGAATCTTAATCTCTCAAGTAATGAATACTTTAACGAGCCTTATGCTAGGTAGCTAGAGGAACTCAAAGGATTCACCTACCAACTAAAAGGGATACCTCAACCTTATGCTATCCATTGAATATTTATCAAATCATACATGAATTTGTTGATTGCATGTGTTAATTATTTTATTCTTGTGTTTTACTTATAGGTATGATGATTCCTAGGATGATTATGACAATAAAGAAGATGGAGCACGAAGAAAACTTCCGGTTCCATCCTGTGCATATAGTGGATAGGAAGGTCAAATCAATGTTTGCATAATTTTGAAGAACTCTTATTGCACAATTGTATATAGATGCACTGAGGACAATGCATAAATAAGGGGGAGGGGAATGTAATAGCCCGACTTGATCCTTAGATTGTAAATATATTGTACATATGATACTTAGGCTAGTGAGCCAATATGTTTGGGTCGGTGCACCTGTATATAATACTTAGGCTAGTGAGCAGGTATGTTTAGGCTGAAGTTCCTGTAAATATTATCAAAGGTTGGAGAGATTATATTATAAATTGTACATACATGCACTAATTAATAAATAAATAAAAAACACCACGGCTGCACACCAAGGGATGAAAAGAGTATGGGGAGCTAAGACTCCACGAGTGGAAAATGTGGCTAAGGGTCAGGTAAAGGAGACTTAATTCAAGGGGGCTAAGATAAATATAATATAATAATTCCCTAAGTCTTTATATTATTATATTATATAATAATATAATATGAAAAGGGTCCATGCATATTTAAATGAGGAATTTAGTTTAATTCTCCTTTCTATTCATCTCATTTTTACTAGGTTGACTAAAGGATTTTCTCTAGGGGAGATGGTGACCCAAAATATAGAGTTTACCCATGGATCCTAGGTGGACCTGAGGGTGTGTACACTTCTCCTTGGGTTGCCTCAGAGAAGGTTGGAGCCGTGGATGGAGAAGTGTTGGGAAAGGTTCCCTAGTGTGAGTCATCGAGGATACCTGAAGACCTCTGAGCAGAGCTGGAACTCCTAGAGCCACAGTTCTCTGAGACTTCCTCCCCGACCTGTGATGGATCCCTAGAATGGTAGTGGTGCATCCCGCAGGACCCCGATGCAGAGAAATGGGAACACTACCTTGGGTTGTGCAGGTTGATGGGGAATGAGAGACCATAGATTGGAGTGCTTTTGAGTTTTGGTACCTTGGCCTAAACCTTGAGGGTACTAAATATGGACCATAGTTGGCTAGGAAGTTTTTTCCTTGGTGAAGTGATAGTCCCAACTTGACGATGACTCACTACGAAGAGACAATGAGCAGTGTAGTCTATGGTTGGAAGGAGCATCTGCAGTCGGTCAATGATTTTCATAAAAGATAAATGTCATATTTATATGTGCTCTGATATTGTTACATTACTTATTGATGTGTTAATTGTTTAATACTTATATAACCTCTATGTATTTTTACATTTTTGAATTATTAACATGTTATGCAAGAGTTTGCATGTTCAATTGAATCATGTGATAGGGAATATTACGTTATTGTTACATAGTTAAGAATTTATTGACAATTTCAAAGGGAAATTGGGGAATTTCCAGTGACGCATCCCAACAGTACACTACAAAGTGGAATTACCATTTACAAATTACTCTTCATAAAAGTATAATCAAATAAATTTTATTTGATTTTTGAATGATCTTTATATAAGTGTCTTTGAAATGACTAGTCCACCCAACTAAAATTATGTTGTTTTAGTTGGAAAATATCATAAAATATTATGATTTGCTAGATAGAGAGTATATTTCTATGAGTGTAAATCTATTTTAACATGTATTTATGAGTGCAAATATATMTTAATGTAAAGATGTTCATTGTGGTTTTTCTAAAAAGTTTAATCTAAAAGTTTTACTTTTTTATTTTTTTAAGTTTGATTTTGTTAGAAATTTGGTGAGKAATGGTTGTGTTAGTGAGAAAAAGYGCACTAGTATTTTTATCAGTTTTTCCATCACTCTTCAAATGATTTATCGTTTTCCTCAGTTTCTTTCTAGTGTCTTGACCTCCATCTTTTCCATAAAGCTCCCGATCGATTATGATTACTCCAGACTCTTGTGACTTTGTCCATGACTTGCATTCCAAAAGTTAAAAAATAAACTACTACTCTTGCCTAAAAAGCCCTAGTTTTATGTTTTCAAATAAATATTATGTTTTTATTTGTAAATATTACCAAAACAAAGTGTTGTGTACACAAGTGACCTAAGGCCTAGAGATTTCAAAGCAATGAGTTAATCCACATGCCAAGTCTTGGCAACCAACACATAGGTCATATCAAAAGTCGACACACAAAGCCCAACGCAAAAGCCAAATCTACCATACACATTACAACTCATCGATATACTATGAGAGTGTTGACGTTTATAAAGGCTATAATATCTAAACATCCGATATATGTGGGATTTAGTCCCTGAGAAAATAAAAATAAATAAATGAAATAGCCAACTGCCAAATGTCCATTTTCCAAGTAGACGAATGCATGCGCAGCTGTCTAATGGTGAATATAGCCTGGTGGTCTAAATGTTTGACAGGTTGAAAGCGTATGGCCATGAGCAAGAGCCATGAATAGGTGGATTTGAGCTAAGTTGACATTGGGAATGGAATCTTACTCCTGGAGTGTCTCCATCACCTCGGTATCAACACGCAACGGTCTTTGTAGATGAAAGGTTGCATGTTTCAGGAGGTGCTCTTAGGGAGGAAGGATGGTAGAAGGGTTTTCTGCAATTTCAGTATTTGATACAGCTGTCGGATTTTGGGTTGATCAAAACAGAGTTGTTTCGTCTCCTCGAACAAATAAATCTCACACAAAATTTGATTCATCTTTAGATCTTCTAAAGCATTGTGGGCATGCAATAGCTTTTGTGGGTAATCAAATATATATATATATATATGGTGGATCAAGAGGAGAGATTTTGCTTGATGATATTCTAATCAAGTTTAGGAAATGCTGGAGGCAATTTTGAGTCCATAGCAGAGAAGTTAGAGTGGGATGCCAGTTGCTTCTTCATATGTGATTTCGGGCTAGATGGGACCATTGAGAGTTGTGTAGAGCATATACACAAGATGCATGGATTTTTTATTCCCGATGCCGAATATTTGAAAGATCCCCGTGGATTACTAAGCTACCTTGGCCTCAAGGTGACCAACGATTTCATGTGTTTGTATTGCAATGAGAAACGGAAACCATTTCTAAGTCTAGAAATTGTTAGGAAGCATATGATCTCTAAAAACCACTGCAAATTACACTATGGAGATGGTGATGAAGAAGAAGAAGATAGAAATCTAGATGACTTTTATGACTATAGCAGCAGTTACGTGGAGGAAAGTGGGATGCAAATAGTGCCTACAGAAGAAAATCTCAATGCCAATATTGAACTTGGCTTTGGAGGGGCTAAACTAGTAATCCGAAGAAAGTCCGAAAATGGAACATTATGCAAGATGCTTGTTTCTCATGAAGGAATGCCTTGGAACTAATGATTGGGAGATCTCTAGATAGGCTGCTATGAATTCATTTTTGGTCAATATAACAAAATTTCAAAAGTTGATTTAAGCAGGGGTATGAATGCATCCAGTCACAAACATTTTGACTATGAGAACTTCAAATGGATTTTACAAGAAACAGAACTGTCTACACAGGAAATTGAAGTTGCTGGCACTTTACCTGAAAGAAACATCACCAAAAGTGCCCTGAACCGGCAACAAATCAAAGAGGTAATCGAAATTTTGTATTTTTGAAGTTTTGAAAAACTTTGTCTTTCGGTGGTTTAGGCGAGCCTTAAAACTGCTCATTAACCACCCAAAGCAGAGCTTTCGGTGGTTAAAGAGCTCAAATTTTAACACAGTTAACCACCGAAAGCCTGTAACTGCCAGAATGAGCGAATTTTTGCCCAGATCAGAAATTTTTGAGTCCGAATAGTTTAAAGCCTTTTCAAATGGATGGTGGATGAATTATCAGGGCAGATCAAATGGTTATTTTTGATAGATTATGGAAAGAAGAGATGTTTCAAACGTTTTTGGTATCTTTGACAAAGACAGAAAATGAGGACACTTACTCACATCAATAGATTCGAATTTGTATCTCTTGGAGAGTCATCATTCAGCCTTGGAAGACTATCCTGCACTACACCATTACTCAACAAGAGATGAAGACCATGAAATCTCGGATCGGCCTCATTTTTGGGGATCATTCCACATCTTTTGCAAACTAAATTTTGACTTTCTATATTTAGCATATTTGATTCATGTTTTCAGGATCTCAAAACTGCATTGTAAAGCTATAAAGCTAAAGGTAGAATAGGAACTAAGGGTTAAACTTTGGAGACTTTTTCATATTATATACTCAAACTTCTCATTTTCATATTGAGTAGTACAAGCTTCTTTTGCCATAACTTGTTCAGATTTCATCTTCTTACCTATTCTGTACTTGCACCTCGATATTATATTCATGGTGTTATACTTGTTTATGCCTGATAAAACTGTCATCTTATCATTGCATTCATAAGTTTAACTTCGCAAGTATTCATGTGGTTATTGTAATTGGCCATTCATATATGATTTATATGTGATTCTGTTGATATAATAGTTATTTCTCCATGCATCCCTTTATTTATAAACTCTCTGAACATTTGTGGTTGAAAGCCTTGTCCATCTAAATGTGTTCATGCATGTTTTGAGTGAGAAATGATCCATCCTCTGACTTGATCCAAACCCACACTTATTATTGAGAAAACAGTTACCAAAAGATTAAGTTACAAGGCATCTCTGACTTACAGCCTAAGAGAGTTTCCTGGGGTGATAACAGGTTGGATTTGTAAATTTGAGAAGTTGTTTTAATGGGTTTTTCAGCAAGCTGAATCCATTTATACATTCAGAAATACCAAAAAATAACTATTTTATCCTTATTTTCATGCCAAATTTAGATTAAAAAAAATAAAAATAAAACGTTTAGACAACGCCTTTCTACATGCATACTATTTAACGAAAACCACCAAAATTTGTCGAGTGATCAGAAAAAAATAATATAAAATTTACAAATTATCGAAATGTTTTGTCACGTAGGAACAAGCCATTTATGTAATATTAAGAGAAGAAATAACCGTACGCTGGCGAAGGAGAAAAGTCCGCTGGATCTGTAAAAAACATTTGCAGAAATTAGAAGGAAGTCGCATACTCAGCTTTTAAATAAGTGTGGGATAATGGATATTCATGTCGTTTTTGTTTTTAAATTTGAATTTCGTAACATCAAAATTACTGACAACAGATAGTGATTTCCGATTCAGAGTCTTGATTATAGTTCAGAAATATACTTTATAACTACATGCGAGATGGAGATTTACAATTGCATTGATTTTCACAGACAAAATCCTCCCAATTTTCTATCAGAAATGTGATGGGAAAGAGGGCGGAGTGAATGGCCGTCATCCCATCGCGGTACATGGAGCGACGGCGTTGGGGTCAATAAGCGAGGGAATCGATTTGGCTGTTATAATGAGTTGTCAATACGTAAGCCTTGCAATAACAATAACAAGATTCTGTGTTCTTGTAAAGATGATTAAAGCTCAAGCGTCACCCTGGCCTGACCGCACATAATTCCTTCTTTAAATGGAATGGCCGGGCCACCTTGTCTCGTTTTGTGTTGATCTCTTCGCCCCATTCCACTGCTCTTCCATCTCCTGTGCTCCTTGGGTCCATATCCACTGATTTTCCTCTTTATCCGGAAGCAGAATATAGCCCATCTCCCATCTAACGCTTCTCTGTATATATTCTTTTGAAAAGACAACTTTGTCTCTATATATGCTGAGTACTGGGAAATCACACCTGTCGTTTTCAGATTCCGGAATGAGAGCGACATAAAGATTACTTATAATCTCTGTCTGCGTGTAGGATGTTTTATATAACGTTGATGGCGATGGAAATTGTCGTTGCATTACATATGCGATGCAGTGGAAGCATGATATGATTAATTTTATTTGAGTACAAGGGAGAAAAACAACACTTCACTATCTCTGTCACCACAATCTAAATTTATTTATTAACCTTCCAAACTAATTCAATGATAGAATTATTAGAGTGAGGGGTATAGTTTTGCATGATATGTGGATGGGAAGATATTATGCAAAACAACTTCATAATATGAGGGGTGATCATGTGGCTCTATGAGGGTAGAGTAGGTATAGATATTAGGAAAAACTTTTTTTGAGGGGGTGAAAGTGAGGGTAAGGTGAGGGGAGTGACTATGTAAAACATAATAAAATTGTATTATGAAAGTGATGGTGAGAGGAGTGGGATGAGGGGAGATATTATGTAAAATATATGAGGATGAGGTTGTTGGAGATATTATATTGGGTGAGGGAGATATTAAGCAAAACAATATTTCATATGATTATGAGGGTAATATATTATGCAAAATATATATCTCATATGAGGGTGGAGTGAGATAATATGTAAAACATAATAAGTTTTGCACAATATCTCCCAGACTTTTATATGTTTTGCATAATATATCCTCCCACCCCTACCACTCTCACTCTGATTTAAATATATATACTTTACCAAACTTTCTCATTATTTATAAGTATACCATATATCCTCCTACCCTACCACTTTCACCCTCATTTTAAATATGTCTACTTTATCAAACTTTCTCATCCTTTATAAGTATATTATTAATAAAGAAGTGATTATTGAAAAACATATTGAAAATTAAATATTGAAATCTCAATAAAATGTAAACATTTTTGTAAAATTAATCAAAATAATGATTAAAGAATTAACAAGATGATAAAATAATGAATAAAAAATGATAAAAAATAATTAAATTTATATAATTGTTTAAATATAATAAGGCTGAATTTGATGGTAAAAAGGGATGAGTTTTCACCATCATATAAAGCTTCTATATCCAGCTTTTATTTTATGGGAGATTGTTTTTTGGTATTAATTAACTTAATTTAATAATTAAATATATAATTATATTAATTAAATTAATTTAGTAATTAAATATATTAATTAATTAATTAATTTAATTTGATAGTTAAATATATAACTCGATGTTTAATTATGTAGTATATTAAATTTTTGAAAAATATTAGTAGATATTTTTTAGTATTCAAAAAGCTATTAATAAATGTTTGAATGATTTTTTTAATATTGAAAATAATTGTAGAGAAGTTTTGTTATAGTTATTTTGGATAATTGGAAATTCAAGTGGTGTAATATTTCTAGAAAATTTAGAAAATGTTAATCATTTTATCATAAACAATTTTTGAATTAAAAAAATATAGATCATATTTTATTTGTTACCTGGAACTAAAGAGAGTGGATTATGGTGGTAAAATTAGAATAAGAAAAAGTTTGTTTATTTCAAAGAGTTCATCGTTAAGAAAAAAATAAATATTGAAAAAAAAAGAACAAGCTCTCATTAAATTCATAATAAAATAAAATCTTAGAGCAAAACCTAAAACACCTTATTAATAAAAACATGTAAAATTGACAATTCTATGAAGTTCTAAGATAAAAATAATTTCTCATGGGATGCATAATCTATATAGAGATTCTATCTAATTTTCAAAACATTTATAATCTACATAGAGATTCTATCTCATTTAAAAAAAAAATTAACACAACTAATATTTACAATGTGTTAATTCATTAAAAAAAAAACAAAATGAACTAGATAATTTTATTTGTAATTTAT
>JZKD02S0931338.1:152641-165162 GCA_000966675.3 Picea glauca
TTTTCTTCTTTTATCTTTTATTTTTGAAAGCCCGTTTCTAACTTTCTATTATGCACCAAATTTTATAATCATCGCATCTTCTGGCCTTCCATTCAAGGAAGAAAGGCGACAGACGGTAGGAAAATATGTCACCATCCTATTTTATCACCCCGAAATCTATTCTTCACATTGTTCTAATACTATCTATATTCGTGTACATATAGATTGCAATTGTTTGAATTGTTTAAAGACTGAAAATAGTAACAACATAAAAACTTATAAAGTCATTTATAATTAACTATCCCATTACTCAAGTGGTCGTGGTGAGGTAACTCATTGAACTTCTCGCTACAGGGTTATATATGTCTTCTTGGTCTTCTCGTCTACCTCAATTGGATTTCAGGGCCCTTCTCTTAAGTTTCTTTGACCTGCATTCTACTTCTTTTCTCTACCCCATTTCCTTACTTAGTCAAGGTGTAAAAACTTACTTAGTCAAGGTGTAAAACTTGACTCCAAAGACATTTCTCTAGTGCTTCAACATGATAATTATTTTATTCATTTGATCCCTTTTGGGTTAAATTTGTTGGATTTCAGGGTCTTTCTCTTAAGTTTCTTTGACCTGCATTTTATTTCTTTTCTCTACTCCATTTCCTTACTTAGTCAAGGTGTAAAACTTGACTCCAAAGACATTTCTCTAGTGCTTCAACATGATAATTATTTTATTCATTTGATCCCTTTTGGGTTAAATTTGTTGTTGTGGGGTGCTCCTTTCTTCCATTACTTGGGAGAGAATTTATTTCATAACTCAATACATTTTAGTTTTTTTATACATTAAATTTGTTGTTGTGGGGTGCTCCTTTCTTCCATTACTTAGGAGAAAATTTATTTTAGTAACCCAATACATTTTAGTTTCTTTATATGTTTTTGTGTCCTTGGCTCTTAGAAATCTAGGGTCCTCTACCCATCCTATCAACTTTTCCTCATTTTGGCTCCTGGTCATGCCCTTTTTCCTCTGGTGCATGAGTTGTTCAATGATTTACAACTCCTCCTTTGTCTCAAGCTTGAAGTAGGAGTTGTATAATTGCTCTTCTTTAACTTATTCTCTTTGCACCTTTGTCACATGTTTTATTCTTTCGATTTGTGAGAGTGAACCAAAATTCAAGACCCTTTTACCTTTGGTGTCTTCCTCCATGGGATTCTTAGGAAGACTTCTTCTAGAATATATAGGTACCTATGGAATTCAAAAATAGATAGTTTAGCCCGACTGTCCCTCCATTTCAAGGTGACCCACGCTAAAACCAAGGGAATAAACAAAGGAAACAAAGAAGGTAGAAATAAATATGGCTCAACAAGGAAGGTGAGATAGGTTTTTGGCACTTTTAAATTGAGAATGAACCTTGAATAAAAGAGGGAAAGAAGTGACGTAGGTCCTTCCCCTAGGCTTAGAGGTGAGCTTAAGCTCAAGCATAGTGCAATAAGAGTAGGGAACTCTTCCTCTTGAATCAAACAAATCCCCCTGGAGATTGAAACCCCAGATAATAAAACCTACAAAGCTACAAAATGAAGTACAAAGAAGTGAATGAACAACCTTTATAGGTGCTCTCAAAGTTTTTGACCCAAACTATTGTCTACGTGACCATGCTTCTCTAGAGCTATCCTTTTCCCTTACTTTTTCATTCTTGATATATGTTTCTAAATCTATTGTATTCCTCAAATTCCCTCCTAGGTACACGGTGCCTTTCTTAAATTGAGGTATTGTTTTTTCATCATGCCTTTGTGTGGCCGAGAAATGCATTAATTTCCACATTGAAATACTTTTGTTCCCTCCACTTGATGAATTCATAATGATGGTACTCCCCTCAGGACCTATTTTCTGTAGGCTTGAGATCACCCTGCAATTAATTTCCTTCAAGTCAACATATGAAGGCATTGATGACCTATACTCATCCCTTGATATCACACAAAACCATATCATGACACTGGGTGTAAGATGACATCATCTCCCTCCATTTGGGGAGACATCGTCTTGTCCTTATAGAGCACCCCATGTGGGAACAAGTTGTACTCCCTATTTATTTTGATGCAATCATAATTGAGTTGGTTGGAATTAAAAGATTCCCATTGTGCCTTGATTTTTTGGATGTCCATGTTCATATCTTCATTGGCCGATATATTTGCCAATCCACTAGATTTTATGCAAACATGTAGGGTTCATACCTATATTATAATGAATGAAGGTGGAAACCTATAAGAGTTTGAATTAAGTTTCCAATTTGATGACACCTTGTCTAGGTAAGATCATCCTACCTTTTTTTAAGAGCTTGTATTACCACAACTGAATACCCACTTACAATGGGAATGTTGTAACCAATCGCCTAGGATATCTTCATCCCCTTCACAAAAATCTCTAGTTCAACTACATTATTGGTGTTATTTCCTAGATGGACTGCATAGATCAAGGACTTATCATCCTTGAAGACCCATCCCACACCTATTGGTCCCAGGTTTGCTTTCATTTCCCCTTCAAAATACAACCTGATGAATCCTCTTGAAGGAATTGTCCATACCTCAAGTGATTCCTTCATATTTCTAGGAGTTCATCTAGCAGGTACAAGACAAAATTATTTGAGGTTCCATTCTGTGAAAATTATTTTCTCCATCCC
Source organism: Picea glauca (assembly GCA_000966675.3). NCBI lineage: Eukaryota > Viridiplantae > Streptophyta > Pinopsida > Pinales > Pinaceae > Picea > Picea glauca. The sequence continues at coordinate 155,284 of JZKD02S0931338.1, forward strand.
TAGAAGGTCCATTGCCTCTTCTAACCAAGGGAAATATATGATGTATTCCTAAATGTTTGTTTGAGTGCTATGCCATATATTTCCCATGCTTATATGTTTTTTACTAAATATTATTCGGTTGCATTCTTTCTAGACTACCCATAATAGGAATACTAGAAACACATTTCATACCTTTTGTACAATTGCATTGATGAATGGGGACTACCACCACTTCTCCAAGGTATGTAAAACATTTCCCCTAATGTTGTCATATTGTCTAAAAAATAATACCCATCTATCTCACAATGTTGATACCTTGAGACATCCATTGAAGAGATGTTGACACATTTCTTCCTCTTGTATTGAAAGGAAGTTGTTATGCCCCCCCTCAAACCCTCTTCTAATAAGCCTATCCCATATAAGGGTATTTTTCCAAGATAAAAGTTGGAGGAAAGTAGATACTTTGGGACAAAGCTTTGTATTCCATATGTTATGGAAAATGCCCCCTTGATATTGGGTGGTATGGTTGGATTCTATGTGGGAAGCCCACATGAAATTAAAGTTTTCATCCCCATATGAGCCCCACCTTAATATGTTTGGACCCTTTTGGGTTACAATTATTATTTTTATTAGACAATTCTCCCTAGTGTTATTCTTTCCTCATCTTATAGCACTACAAGCCATTATTTTCCCAACTTCCAACAATAGTATGAATTTGATCCTAGGTTGTTTGTATTCTAACAATAGTGATTGACAAAATTCCATCCCCAAGTTTGTAGCTTGATTATTTGCGAGGACAATAAATCCAAGGAGGAAAACTTAAGTTCTTGTTTCTCAACATCCTCGCAAAACAAAGCCAAGGATCCCTCTCTCATTTCCTAGAAGCTATGAGATTGGAATAGAAATTTATTGATGTAGGAATTATTCCAGCTAATGGACCTAGAGAAATGGTCATCCATATGAATGAGATACCCTTTTATAACATTGTTGGCATATTCAGTTATTTGTACCTTTCTCTACGTGGTGTCTTTGTTTTTAACTCATTGCCACTGTAATTTTCTACTAAATCTTTGTTCATAATCAGAGGATCTTTGATCCCTACACTTCCTCAATACTCAGGTAAACATACTTTGTCCCATGCTAATATATCCTATTTACACTCCTTTCTATGACCTTCACACAAGAAGTCCCTTTGGATTGAGTAGATGGATTTTAAAATTTTAACTAGTGCTACTAGAACTAAGAACATGTAAAGAGAGAGGGGGAATGAAGGATATATTTGATTAATGTTATTTTTTAGACAAGGTGAGGAATATAAAGGTTTAGTTGGTTATATTTCTTTCAATATTAGAAAGGATATCTTCCCATGTAATTTTCCTGAGTGCATTTACCAGGAGGGGGTCCCCCAAGTACTTGTATGGAAGGGAGATTATTCGAAAGCGTAGAAATTTGAAGATGTTTCTTTGGAATCACAAGTACTTGGATGGAAGGGAGATTATTTGAAAGCGAAGCAATGTGGAGATGTTTCTCTAGAATTTGAGGGGTGCGTTAAGGAATATTTGATATTTTTATTAATTAATAATTTCCCTAGATGATTAAATCAAATTTATAAAGAATGTATTTAATGGATTGGGCCTCTCTGAGAGAAGGACCCCAAGGAACATAGTATTGTATGCAAATTGCAAGTGTGAGAGGGGATTTGAGTTAGGATGGAACTTTATCCCTTTAATTCAATTCTCTCTAAGAGAATATTTCAAAATGTGACCCAAACCTTAAGCTACAAGGATGGAAAGGTAGGGAGAAAAGAGTTCCCCTTGACATATTCCTCTGGATGGATTAAAAGTAGTATATGGTGCACCATTGACTGTAATAGAGAAAAAGGAAGTGGAGATTATATTTCTCACACAAGTTATCCATTCCTTGAAGAATCCAAATGAAAATAACATTTGTTATAGAAACTACTAACTTAGTCTACAATATTCTTTCAACATGTCCAACTCCATTAACATTCTAGGGGATTTGGAGAATTTTAGAGAAATGATGGTTTCATTAGATAATATGATTCCATATAAGATACTCCTTTTCTCCACATACCCTTATTTCTATGGAGATAGTATTTTTTTCAATAAAGGTTTGATCCAGTTGACAATGATATTAGATATATTTTGGTAGATAACATTACAAAGAGAAATTGGTTGAAACATGTCTGCGGAGTTGGGATTGTGTGACTTGGGGATTAGGGTTTGAAAATTCAAATTAAAAAATTGTAGGATATTACTTGATATTAAAGAGTCTTCAACTAATTTATAGACTTCTTTTCCTATGATAGGCTAGTTAGCTTGGAAGAATTTGTTTGTGAATTCATCCAAGCCTGGGGATTTTCTGGTAGGAATGTCTTTAATTGTGTTGGATACTTCGTCAAATGAGATGGGATGCATTATACCAAGATTATACTCTTGAGTGATGAGAGGAGGGACATAAATTAGGATGGATTTGATGTATCCTTCACTCTATAATGGTTCATTTGTGAGTACATTCATAAAGTGTGTTTTCAACTACTTCTCTATTTCTCCATGTTTTCCAAGATCTTCTTTGGTCATTGATTGCAAATATATGATGCAATTCTAGTTTCTTCAATTTATCATTGAGTTATGGAAGAATAACATGTTATTTCCCCCTCCCATAACCATCATGTTAAGGATTTTTTCTTCCAAATAATATCCCCCTGTTTAGCCTTGATGTTAAGGTTCTATTGGATTTGAAGCACCTCAACCTCTAATTCCTTAGATCTACTTCTTGCATGATTTTTTATTGAAGTGATTTCATATTTCTTTCCAATTGTTGTTGGGATTGAAATTCATTTCAAAATACTTATTTTATATTGGTTACATTTCTTGATGTTTTGTTCGATCTATTTTAACTTTTGTTGGAGCTAGTACATTTTGGAGCCTTGGATTTTCCTTAGCTTCCATCCACCATAGCTATAAGTTGGTTATGAAATCAAGGTGATCTAGTTAGAACTTATCAAATAGAAAAGAATTGTGTGTTGGGCCTAATGTACTATCTCATGATAAATGTATGGGTCAATGGTTCAATCTTATTAAAGGGAATGCCTTCCGTAGAAAAATTAAACTAATACTCAAATAGGGATTTTGAAATGATAAATCAATCTAACATAACTATGATCTTATGGTTCTCATATTGTTTGATGTTCCAAGTGTGGAACCCATTACTAACGTGGATGTTCACCATCCTCGAGGTTTCAATAATGTCTTTGAACCTTATATTCTTTGAATCCAATCATCTCTAGCACCCTTATTTCTCCTACAAAGAGACTATCAAGTTAAAATATTCGTCCAATAGCCACGAATACCCCTGATATAGGTGCCTAAGATTATTTAGGAGGTCCAAAAAGGGGGATTTGAGCACAAAATCTGATGGGCCATAAGCATTCATTATGAACCCCTTCTCAGGGATTTCCCTAAATTTGTATCAATTAGAGATGTAATTGTCTATGTGTTTATAGTATTCAACGATGAATTTCCCTAGGTCCCACAACGTGACTATCCCCCGTGGAAATCCATTGGTTTCGACCACCAACACCACGTTGTTCTTTCAACATTTATTGGCTATAGTGTTCATATTATTCCTAGTACATTTAGTATCCTTAGTAAACATTTCTTGCTAGGAGCATTGAGACCCCTGATGTTCCATGATAGTCCTATGGCATGAACAGATTCCACTAAAAAGGAACCTTCTTCCTCCATTTTATTCTTTAATGTTTTTTTCCCTACTTTTCTTTTGCATTCATTTTCTTATGTGTTTTAAAAAATTTGTTGTGTATTCCCAAGCCTCCCTAAGGGTTGTGTCCATTTGATTTTATGGTATATTTTTTTGAGCATTTGATATGATCTTTCTGTAATTTCTATAACTGTGAAATCTACATGTTGGAAAGAGCCTGTTCTCCATGAATTTAAATTAGGGAAGTGTTATCACATATTCTATTCTGCTAAGTCTCATCTCTTAGTTTCTACATTTCAAAATTTTTGTATAAGCTATAAATCTTGATCATTAGTTTGATTAAGGGTTCAAAATATTATTAGGGGGTCAAATTAATATTATGATGAGAGAAATGAGGGATACTTAGCCTTCTAAAAGGGGGATAGAGGAAATTATACACATGTTTGTATGATTGTTTGGTGACATCATTAGTTTTAGATATTTTTATTTGAGCTATATGTCATATCATGATTACCCAATTTAGTAAGCTATTGATTCAAGTCTAATCCATCCAAGAATGTAAAAGGAAAAATCTTGCTGAGTGCTATAGGAACTTCCACATGTCCCTAATTGTGATCATTTCAAGCACCATTGGGAGAATCAAAAGTCATGGATTTTCCTACAAGGATGAATGAATATTCAAAATGGTTAGCAAGTACCCAATCAATAGTTACAACATGTGAAGGTGGGGTCTTTTCACCTGTACATGTTTGTTGTCCAAGATGTCACGCGGATGAGGTTTTTTCAAATTAGTTTTTTTTAAATCAGGCACATTATCCGTTACTACTACAGCTGGTCAATTTTAATTTTCATCCACAGAGCCAACAAATCCTCTATCTTTCTCATTGCACAACATACATATCTCTTTTATGCAACAAAGAGTCTATCTTTATGGTCGTGATAGTCAAGATGGGTAAAGGTGGACACATGAATAGAAAATATCCTGAAGGGTCCGAGATCATGGAGTCTTATGAAGAAAATAGATACATTTTCGATCGGGCGGGTTGGTATTTGTTCTATACCAAACTGAACGGTCACCACTATGCTACAGCTAAGTCATTTGTTGAAATTTTTAATGGACAGTGGGCCTGAATTGCAAACCTGGCTATGCAACTTACATAAGAATCCATAGCAGCAGCTTGTAACCTCCCTACTGATGGAGAAAATTGGTTTAAAAATAAATTAATTATAGGAGGGGGTGTTAATCAATTCTTGAAACCTAAAAATAGAGACCCTAATTGGTCCAATGGTATTCCTAGAGATTGGATTGTAAATGAGTAGATGGAATCCTTGCTTATGCTCAAGAGATTCATCACATGTGAAGGGCGCTATTCTAATGTGTTTTTGTTCCATCTTTGATTTCTTATTCATCTGGGAGGAATTAAAAGAATGAACCTACCTTATTTCTTCTTGAGAGATATAAATAATATGGCTATGAAGGTTCAAGAAAACCCTAAGACCCCTCATGGAATTTATCATCAGGGATTGATTAAGGTACTTATCAAAGATGAGTTGGGAAAATTACAGAGAACTTGGGATCAATTATTGATCTAGTCAAGGTTTGAGAAGGAAGTAAATCAACATGCTTCACAGTCGCATGATAAAGTTGGCGATCCTAATCAAGAAGCTCCACCTAGCGCCAATTAACCAACCATTTCAAAGAAGGGTAAAAGAGAAACTTTCTTAAAGACTTTAGAAGAACCGGTGGAGGCTACTCCAACCTGCCTGCAAGTGGATGAAGGGTCTTCTCATATCCTAGGTGGAGGTAAGAATCCATTTCCATATGCCCAAAAGACTTATTCTAGAAGGACCCAAATATTGGTAAAACCTAGGGTATTGAAGGAAGATAAAAAACTTTAGACAACAAAGGAATTTGTAGATCCTGTATAGCGTAAAGATCATTTCCGAGAGATCACACTACCTCATATAGTTTGAATACGATGCTTATAAATATATAATTTTGGTGAGAAAAAGAAGCACATGACCTCAAAATAAATTCAGGTTGAAATACAAAGCAGTGTATGACCTTTCCATTAAAGAGAAGGTCATAATTATCAATGAGGAATATGCAAAACCTATGGAAAATACATCTACAAGTAAGAAAATCCTTGTAACTAAGATTGAGAGGAATAAATTTAAGAAGGGAGGTCTGAGAGAAAATAAAAAGACTCCTACAAGAAAAGGCATATTTTCAACCAGAAAATAGGTTAAGAAGAATATGAAAGGTCCAAACCCTAAGATCGAATTTGAAGGGGATAAGCCTAAGAGAATGCAAACTCCATATCAATCCAAGAGACCGGAAATAATAGTTTGGACTTGTTGGCAGAAGCAGCTACATTAGTCTTTCATAAAGATCTGTCAGTTTGAGAACTCCACCTCCAATGCAAATCCTAAATTGTGATTGAAGACGATTGATAAACTGAGTAACCTTTTTTCTTTCTTATATATAAGGTATCATTCCTCTCTTTTTTTATCATCTTTAACCTAGGCGAGGAAAAGAGTTGAAAACGTGAAAAACCAATTTTTGTATGTCACTACCGGAGGTTCCCATAGTCACATACACAGGAAAACAAGGGCACTATAGGAACACCTATAACAGTCGATTTTGCTGCAAATATGACACAGTTTCATATTTTTGTAATGGAAGGGGGTTGTAAACTATGTAAGCTCTTTATGGATCATATTATGGAGTTATGTACCCTTTTTGTGGATTTAAAAATCTATATTGGGATACGATGATTATACAGATTTGTTATCATGGTTGAATTTTCAAAGGATGTATTCGAATGGATCATTGAAGATCGAGTATATCTTGGAAGGATAAAGAGGAATTTGTAGTGTAATCATCCAAATGGAAAGAAATTCAACCAAAGAGCTTTTTATGCAAGGTTGTTGCCTTAATTGAATGATCTATTTTGTAAAGTATTTATTATTTTGTATATCAACAATTAGAGGCAAAAATTATCCCTGAGCATTTGTAAGGATTAGTTTTGAGGTGTCCCTAACTATTAGGTTGACCATTAATGCATGTAAACAATGCAAAACACTATATATTAGATTAAACAAAGAAAAAATAGGTTGGATCCCTGGTTTTGGCTTAAAGGTTCTAATTATAAGACTATTTTGATCCATTGTACTTATGTAAAGATTTCAAATGTTAATAAAGTCGAAGGTTGGTGTGTATATCTCATCTTTGTTTATCACTTCTATTTCCTCATCTTGAACTTATCATTACTATTATATGCTCATATGATTGTATGTATGTGTTGAAAAGGTTTCTCTATTTTGCATAGTGCAATATTTTCCACATGTGTGTTTGAGTCTTTTAAATATGGTTTTTCTGAGTGTAGGTTTATTCTTCTACTGATCAAAGTATATTAAAGAACAAATGTTCTTTGATGATTGTCAGTTTTGTTCCATTCAATTATCCGTAATCATATCAAATACTCTTTTACTCCAAATGAGGTTTTGTTTACCTGATCTGCTACACATAGGTGATTCAAAAAGGATCCATAGAATTCTAAAGATAACTCAGAATTTGTAGAAGCACCTCAGGAAGCTCAGAATGGCCTCAGTAGACAGAGAAATGGAAAAAAATTCAAATTTTTCAAAACTCAGTGAAATTGGCATCATCACAAAGAGCGCATCTCAATCTTTCTAACAACGTAAAAAACTCTTCAAATGGAGTTACAGATCAAAAGATATTCATGGTCAAAGTTTTGGTCAACCTAGACCAGTCAATACGGATGAGTCAATAATCGTACTATGGGTGTCAACATCAATATGAATGATGTCACCATCTGTATAGGGTATGTGGCACACAAAGAGGGTGACACATGTCATGATGATGTCAGCATGATGTCTGGATGATGACATGGAAACACCAGAGGCTGCCATATGTCACTCATTTATGTCATTTTCTGGTCAGTCCGTGGACCAATGGAAAAGTTCCATGTGGAAATCCATATAGCCACGTGGAAATCCATACATCCACCTGGAAGGTGACGTGGAAATATGGTGCAACAAGGATGATGTGGTATGACCGTGCAATGTAGTGATGTGGGCCAATGAAAGGTCGCCATGTGGCCCAGTCATGGGTTTCCACATGGCAACGACAAAATTCACAGTGACATTTAGCAACTGAACATTTAAAAAATAAATGGCGGGTTTGGTTGGTGCCAACCCCTAATATTCCAAATTAAATGTACACACCGCCATATCTGGTTGGTTAAAATAATACACCACCAAAGTTATCACCGTTTCCAGAGTTAGTGGAGAAGGTTCCATGGTTCAAACAATACACTACCAAATTTATCACCATTGCTAGAGTTAGCGGAAGAGGTTCCACAGTTTCAAAACTAACAAGCCAAAGGGAGGAGGCCCACGGGTTTGACCCTAGGACCTCTCCCCAATACAAGTTACCAAATATACCTCCGCCAGTCATTCGGCCAAGCGACCCTATTGTTTATACAACCCACCTTTTTTATTTAAATTTTGATTTCTGCTAGTGCACGGGGGGAAGGTGTAGGGCGCGACAATACAACTAGGAACACTTTTCGAGGAAGAGTTTTGTAAATTTATTGCAGGATGTAGGCACAAAAACTGAGACAAAATTTCTCTAGGGGCTCAAAGTGTAAGACTCAGATCGAGGCATGGAGACAATTGTTTTTGGGTAATTCAACACCAGGAATTCTGTGGTGCTATTTGTTTTCTGATATGAGGAAAGCTTCTGTAGCTTAAGTCCAGAATGAGGTATACTTATGTATTTTGCCAAATCCTTTTGCTGAGTTAATAAAAAGGCCTACCCATTTGAGAGTAGGACCCAGAGACGTACTCCACCAAGGACAAACTCTGTTATCAAGTTTTTTGTGTTCATATCTAATGCTTATGTCTCTTTATCATTGAACTTTCCTTCTTTATGGTGCATTTAAATTTATACTCATTTAATACAATTCTTTAATAAGTCACATTGATTAAAAGATCTTGGATTATGTTGGTATCAGAGAAGTTGTCTTTGAATTGAATTGTTAAGTGTGAATTCTTACTAGGGCCAAGCATAAACAGGATGAAGGAAAACTTAAGAATTTCAACCCCAAAGTTGGTTGTGCATCCTGAAGGATGAAAATGGATGAAGAGGAAAAGCGTGATGAACAAGAGAAAAAATTCCGTATGTTATTCTATAGAATGTTAGATATGGTCAAGAAAATGTATGGAGATTACGAGAAGAGAATGACAAAGAAAGGGAAGAAAAAGGAAGCATCAACATATGAAAATTATTTAGTGAATCAACGGGTTGGAGGAGAGCCTCCTGAGCCTCCATCTTCACCATCGAGTTCTATCTCTTCTTCCTCTGATCATTCTAATCATTCTTATCATTCTAGTCATAAAGCTTCTTTTAAGAAACCATTATTAAAGATCGATGTAAAATTTTATTTACCTATGTTTATGGAGATGCTAATCCTGAAAATATAGATAGTTGGATCCAACAGGTTGAAGTATATTGTCGTGTTCAGCAGATTGATGAAGAGGAGGTTAAAGTGAAATTGGCCTCTCTTTGGTTGGAAGGCACTGCTCTCGTATGGTGGGAGATAAAACTTCAGGATAGAAGTAAGTGTGGTAATCTTATTTATTCATGGTCGGAATTTAAAACAACAATAAGGAAGCAATTTTACCCATTGGGTTATTTACATAAAACAATGATGGAATGGAAAACTTTAAGACAAAGTAAAGGTCAAACTGTACAAAGTTTCATGGAATAATTTAGGAATAATGATCTTGCATTAAAAATTCCTTTAGATTATTATGAAACTTTAATGAAGTATATTGGCGCACTTCACAGTTATGTTCGTCCTACCTTACTACATTTTAACCCCACTATTCTTGACAAAGTTTGTGTGCAAGCCACACACCTTGAACAAAGGGGAAAGCATGTTCAAGAAGATCCCACAAAGAAACCTTCCCAATTCCCACATAAGCAATTTAAAGGAATGTTTGAAAGGAAGGAAAAAATACCGCCACTGTAAAGAGGGAAGGAAAGCCATCTTGCACTCATTGCAAGAAGAATGGTCACGATGATGAACATTGTTGGAGATTACATCCAGATAAAAGACTGAAACAATT
>JZKD02S0931338.1:170861-181423 GCA_000966675.3 Picea glauca
TTAAAACTATTTGCAAAAGAAAAACACACCAAACTTGATAGGTCATCCATAAAACCAATCCAAAACCATTAAAGAAATATGATTCTAATACTACCTATTACTGTTTACAACTCCTTGGCAATGACACCAAAATGTTGGTGCAATTATTTGCATAATATATTACCAAACATAAATTATCAACTAGGATTCATAATCAAAAGAGTTGATGCACTATATATGTCAATAACAGATAGGTTTCTATGTCTGATGAGTATAGTTCAATCAAGAAAACCATATAAAAAACAAATACTCTGTTTCCACTCTTCACACAATTCATAAATTAGAAAGCAAAGCTTGCAATCATGCACTCAAAAGATTTTTCTCTGATAATGCCTTGTCCATTTACAAGCTCATGAAGTAGAAAGATGGACTTTGAATTAGTTATTTGTAACTACTACTATTAACAAAAACAAGCAAACAAATATGGGCACACTTCAACAGTACCACTCCAAACTTAGAAGAGAAATCTGATAACAAAACTTCTCAAGCAAACAATGAATCGAAAAGTTCTTTCTTAGGTGACAAATCTGTTCATTAGAGGCTCATGAAATGAAAAGATGAACTTAAGATCTATCTCCTGGAGCAACTAAACTAAAAAGTAGGATTCTCCATTAAATCTCATGTATGGTGAAATATGGAGATCCAACTGTTCATGTATTACCACACTTTGCAACAAATTCGTATAGTGAAATCAAACAAAATTTCATGAAATCAAAATAACAAATACATGAAATGAAAATCTACACTAACAATTTACAATAAGCTTACCAAGATGGATCGTTGGCCCTTGCCGATGCAAACATGGAAGTTTTTAGATCACCATATGTTAACTTCTAAGAGAGACAAAATCACTGCATTCAATCTTGCATTAATCTCCAACAAGAAGGTTTACAAAAAGAGTCTTTTCATGAATCCATTCTACATCATAACAATTCTCCTTTAAGAATCATTCTTACATCAAGATAATTCCTCTCTACTTAGACCTATGAGGTCTTATTTATACATAAAATCCATGGAGGAATGGATGAAACTGAATCCCGAAACTAAGAAAACAATTTTTACAATTTTAGGATAAATCCCAAAAATCTGTGTTTTTTAACAATTTGGGCAGATTCGAGTTAGTCCCCCACCCATATCTCCCAAACCAATTCCAATTTTGAAAAAAAAACCCATGATTTCCTCAATTTGTCATATTCTGGACAAAACCCATGTATTAGAATTTCTATATCTGATACCATTTGCATGGAAATCGAGGTGCAAGTTGGTAGTTTGAGTTTTTTTGATAATTTTTGCAGAATCATTCCCCCTGAGATGGAGGTCCACACGTGCAATCTGGTTGAACTTTGACACATGTTCTCACATGAAAACAACATTGTGGACAAAACCCATGTACCCAATTTTCCTCTAGAATCTTTCCAAAATTTTGAATTATTTCTAGTACCGGATTAGCACAGTCTGGTACCGAAATAAGTGGAGCCTTGGTACTGGAATAGACTAGGTACCAGATCATGCTAATTAAGATTCAAAGTGATTAAGTTCATACAAAATTAACCATTTTAATCGAATTAACTCAAGAAAACTAAACAAATCATGCCTTAATCATAATTTACCTCTCTATGCACATTATCAAGGTCATTAATTGTATTTATGGATGAAACAATCAATTAGATACACATATCATAGGTAAAATTGACTTAGACATAGATAATATAGGGTAATATAAGTGTCAATAGTGATACTCAACAACATCCAAATTCTTATCCTCTTGGTTGGGTATTTGATAAAGAAAAACTTAATGTCACCAAGAAGTGTAGGGTTAGATTTTCTATTGCTTCAAAGTTGATTGATGAAGTGGATTTGTATGTTGGATCACTTCATATATGTTCATATTTCTAGGGAGTCCTTATCTTTATCATAGAAAAATAGTCTTATTTTGTCATAAAAATAAATATCACCTTACTAAAAGGGGAATGGAATATATTGTTAGAGCCCACAACCTGAAGGTAAACACAACACTTGTTAGTGCAGGTCAAATGAAGAGACTCATAAACACTAATAAGAGATATGTACTCATGGTCATAAGGTAAAAGGATGTCAGAACCTCTGACACCTTCCAAGGATGTGATCCTTCTCATAAGAAAGAATTAATTGATATTTTTTCTAAGTATGATGACATCTTTCAGGAACCATACAGATTACCTCTTAAGAGGGAAATCCAACATAAAATACATCTTCAACAAGATTCTCATCTTCCTAATGTGGGAATGCACATGATGTCAGTTGTAGAGATGACAAAAATAAAAAAGAAGGCACAAGGCTTATTGGATCAAGGGGTCATTAGGCCCAGTTCATGTCCCTGTGGTTATCTAATTGTGATGGTGCCAAAGAAAGATGGCACATGGAAAATATGTCTTAATTATCGAGCCTCAAATAAAATCACGGTGAAAAATTGATACCCTCTTCCTCGTATAAATGATTTACTTGATCAATTAAAGAATGATATTTATTTCACTAAGTTGGATTTTCACAGTGGATACCGTTAGATCAGGGTTGTAGAACAAGATGCATGGAAAACTTCCTTTAAAACTAAACATGGATTGTTTGAGTGGTTAGTTATGTCGTTTGGGCTTTGTAATGCTCCGACAACCTTCATGCATGTGATGAATGATGTATTTGGGTTATTTCTAGATGATTTTGTAATTGTATATTTAGAGGAAATTCTTATATTCAATAGGACTTGGGATGAACATGTAAGACATGTAAAAAAGTATTGGATACTTTGCAAAAGTAAAATTTTTATGTAAATTTTTTCAAATGTGAATTTGGAAAGACTGCACTAGTGTACTTAGGTCATATTGTAGGAGGAGGACAATTGAAAATTGATCCTTCCAAGATTGATGTAATTGTAAATTGTCCTGAGCCCACAAATATAACCTAAATACGGAGCTTCTTCAGTGTAGTTCAGTATTGGAGGAGATTCATAGAAAATTTCTCTTTCATTTTATCCCCTTTGCATGCCTTAACCAATGTGAAGAACACTTTTTAGTGGGGAGGAAAGAAACAAAAATCCTTCGACACTTTGAAGGAAAAGATAAGTACCACACCGATATTAGCATTGTCGAATCTTCATCATCCTTTCTAGATCGAGACAGATGCTAGAAGATATGCCATGGGTGCAATATTGATGCAATATCATAAGCCTATATGTTACCACTCTGAAACTTTTAACCAAGTTGTTGTTAACTATCACACATATGATAAAGAGTTGTATTCATTAGTTCAAAGTGTAAATAAATTGAAGCACTACTTGTTATGGAAGGAAACAATCATACATGTACATATCATTAGCCCTTATAGTATTTCCAAGCACAAACCAAGCTGCAACAATCTTGACATTATAGGTGGATGGGTTTTCTTCAAAAATTTCACTTGGTAATCAAATACAAAAAGGGTAAAAGTAACAAGTTAGTTGATATGATTTCTAGACCTCCTATTGTTGCTTATATTATTTTGAAGAATGTTTCTTTATCCCATGATAGCTATGTGGAACAATATTTTGTTGATGAATATTTTAGAGATGCATTTCAAAATCTAACCCATGGTGCACAGGTAGAGAACTACTGTCTGCGGGAAAAACTACTCTACCATATTGGAAAGCTATGTATTCCTACAAGTGAACGAGTCCATATAATATGAGAAGCTCACACTTGTCTTGTGTCTGAGCATTTTGGGGTAGAAAAAACTATGGCTCATCTACAAAGGATTTGTTACTGGTCTCATATGAAAGCAATTGTAACTAAATATGTAAAGGGGTGTGTGATGTGTTCTACTTGTAAGCCCACTAATATAAAATTGGGGTTATACTCACCAATTCTTGTTCCATCCCATCCCCGGGAGAGCATCTCCATGGATTTTGTAGGGGGTTTACCAATGTTAAAAAGGGGTCATGAGTCATGACTGTTTGTATGTAGTAGTGGATAGGTTTATCAAAATAAGAAGATCACTACTGAGAAAACTACTAATCTCTTCTTTCAGTATGTTTGGGTTCACTTTGGATTACCCACATCCATCATCTCAGATAGAGATACTCCTTTCCTTGGAGATTTTTGGACAAAATTGTGGAGAATGATGGACACCAAGTTGAAGAGGATCACTGCTTTCCATCCATAGACTGATGGACAGACAAAGGTTGTTAACCGAACAATGATACATTTTCTTCGAGGCTACTGCAACAAGCATACCAAGTTGTGGGATGAACATATACCCTATGTACACCATTCTTACAATCAATCCTTACATTCCTCCACTAAATGTTCTCCATTCGTGACATGTTTTGGTTATTTTCCTATGGTGCCTTTGGACTTGATGTATGGGAAATATGCCAATTCTAGTCAAGAAAGAAATGAAGACATGGCCCACAAGTTCATTCAAAGGATCCAAAAAGTACACCATGCAGTCAGTGAAGAGTTGGAGAAGAGTCAAGCACAACATAAAGCTCGACATGACAAACACAAGGTTGATCATTAGTTCCAAGTTGGAGACTAGGTATGGATTCACATCAACAAGGAACGGTTGAAGGGTGAAGGCAAGAAACTCAAGCCTATCTGATATGGACCCTTCACTATTTTGGAGAGAAGAGAAACCAATGCTTTTAGTTTATATCTTCCACCTTATATGCAGATCTACTCAGTTGTAAGTGTGGAAAAATTGAAACTTTTTTAGCCTCCCATGATCATGGATCAAGGTGAGGAATTTTCAATACCTTCAGTTGATGAGTTTTCTCCTAAGTACTTGGATGNCACTGCTTTCCATCCATAGACTGATGGACAGACAAAGGTTGTTAACTGAACAATGATACATTTTCTTCGAGGCTGCTGCAACAAGCATCCCAAGTTGTGGGATGAACATATACCCTATGTACACCATTCTTACAATCAAGCCTTACATTCCTCCACTCAATGTCCTCCATTTGTGACATGTTTTGGTTATTTTCCTATGGTCCCTTTGGACTTGATGTATGGGAAAGATGCCAATTCTAGTCAAGAAAGAAATGAAGACATGGCCCACAAGTTCATTCAAAGGATCCAAAAATTACACCATGCAGTCAGTGAAGAGTTAGAGAAGAGTCAAGCACAACATAAATCTCGACATGACAAACACAAGGTTGATCATTAGTTCCAAGTTGGAGACTAGGTATGGCTTCACATCAACAAGGAATGGTTGAAGGGTGAAGTCAAGAAACTCAAGCCTATCTGATATGGACCCTTCACTATTTTGGAGAGAAGAGAAACCAATGTTTTTAGTTTATATCTTCCACCTTATATGCAGATATACTCAGTTGTAAGTGTGGAAAAATTGAAACTTTTTTAGCCTCCCATGATCATGGATCAAGGTGAGGAATTTTCAATACCTTCAGTTGATGAGTTTTCTCCTAAGTACTTGGATGAGTTGAAATAAGATATCATCCTGGACATAAAGATGAGGAATTCACACAGGGGTGATGTTGATTATCTTCAAGTGGGATTAAAGGGCACACATCCAAGAAAGCCAAAGTGGATTAAAAAAGACAAGGTGAGGGAACTCTTCCCTCACTTATTTGTTGATTTATGAAATCTTTTGGTGGTACAAAAATCTCTCAGTGGGAAGGCGTGATCCAGAATGGATCCAAAGAAGTTGAAGGTTAACTTAGAATTCACAGAAGCACCTCAAGAAGCTCATAGTGGCCTCAACAAACAGAGAAAGGGAAAAAAATTAAAAGTTTTCAAAACTTATTGAAATTAGCATCATCGAAAAGAGCACGTAGAAAGATTTCCAATGATGTAAACGACTCATCAACCGAAGTTATGGATAAAAATATATTCATGGACAAAGTTTTGGTCAACCTAGCCTAGTCAAAAGGGATGAGTCAACATCCATACTGCTGACGTCAGCATCAATACAAATGATGTCGCCATTCGTACAGGGTATGTGGCACACACAGAGGGTGACATGTGTCATGATGATGTCAGCATGTCGTTAACATGATGATGTGTCAGCACCAAAGGCTACCACGTGTCACTTATTTTTGGCATTTTTCGGTCTTCCTGTGGATGAATGGAAAAGCACCACGTGGAAATCCGTACAGCCACCCAGTAGGTGACATGGTAAGATGATGCAACAAGGAAGACATGGCATGACCATGCAGTGTGGTGACATGGGCCAATGAAAATCCACCACATGGCCCAGTCATGGATTGCCATGTGGCAGCAGGCAAATGCACAGTGACGTCCAACAACCGAACATTTAAAAAAAATGGCGAGGTTGGTTGGCGCCAACCCCCAATTTTCCAAATTAAACATACACATTTCCATATCTGGTTGGTTAAAACAATACACCGCCAAAGTTCTCACCGTTTCCATAGTTAGCGGAGAAGGTTCCACGATTCAAACAATACACCACCAAAATTATCACCATTGCCAAATTTAGTGAAGGAGATTCCATGGTTTCAAAACTAACAATCCAAAGGGGCGAGGAATGCGGGTTTGACCTCAGAACCTCTCCCTAATACAAGTGCCCAAATATAACTCCGCTAGTCGTTGGACCAAATGACCCTATTGTTTATACTGCCCACCTTTTTTATTTAGATTTAGATTTCTGCCAGTGCATGGGGGGAAGAAGCAGGGCACGACAATACGACCTGACACATTTTTCGAGGTAGTGTTTTTTGAATTTATTACAAGTTACAGGCACAAAAACCAAGACAAAATTTCTCTAGGGGTAGAAAGTGTCAGACTCAGATCGAGGCGTGGAGACAATCGATTTTTGGTAATTCGACACGATGAATTTAGGGGTGTTGCTTGTTTTCTAATCTGAGAAAATATTATGTATCTTGACTCTAGAATGAGGTATACTTATGTATTTTTCTAAATTATTTTGCTGAGTTGATAAAAAGGCCTACCCATTTGACAAGAGGACCTGGAGACTTAGTCCACTAGGGACGAATTCCATTATCAAGTTTTTTGTGTTTAGATCTGATGCTTATGTCTCTTTATCATTGAATTTTCCTTCTTTATGGTGCATTTCAGTTTATACTCATTTAATACAATTCTTTAAAAAATCATATTGATGAAAAGATCATAGATCAACAAGGAAGAGGTTTTAATAACTCACTCATCAAGTTACATTGCGATCAAGAGTGTGATGCTCCCTTCTCTCTAAAACTAATTTCTTTAAAAATTTTGAAACAAGGTGTGCTAGGATTATCTCAACAACATTCTTGAGTTTACTTCTATCTCTAACAAGAAGGAATGTCCAATTCCGCCAGTTCTTCATCCATGCCTTCTAGTTTCCCATCTTCCTCAAAGTCTCTGGGGCATTCCTCCCTCTAGGTCCATGTCTTGATCTTCTTCTTCATCTTCCATGTTGCTAGGATTATAGTAACCTTTCTCGTTCTCTTCCATTTTTTATCCTACACTTTATCTCATTGGTACTTTCCATCATTTCTCACCCCCTGTTGAATAATTATATCGGTAGGTCTCCTCCCCTTTCTCATAAAGAGCATGGAAACTGTTGTTATTGGAAGAAGGGCCCAGGGGTCGGATTAGCATTATTTTGTCAAGATTTTATTTTTATTAGAACATTCGTGAAACTCTCATGATCTATGGTATCCTTGATTTTATTAGTAATTTTGGATGAGGTTTGAACACATTTTGAATATTGAAAATATATGCATATTAAATCAGGAAGACATCTCGATACATTGATATATGTGTAGATATAGGTGTAAGAGGAGAAGAACCCCAAATTTTTAGACCCATATATATTAACAAGGGACCCTAGTCTCTTTCCTATTTCTTCCATCATTTCCTTCTCCCATAATTCTTGAGGAATCATCTTTACTAGCCTATTCCTTCCTTGCCTCACCCATTTGTGATTAGGTGGTGTTAGAATTTACTTGCCTTCATTAGTATAATGCTTCCTTGCCATGCCTATTTCTTGTAAGGTGTTATTAGAAGTTGATTCTCCGTCTTCAGTGAGGACATCCAGTAAGGCCCAACAATATAAAAAATTTAGGTGGTCAGAGACTTGACCACTAGACCTCTTAGATTATAACCATAGAAATCATCAACTTGAACTAGCCCACTAAACTAAAATTTTAATACAAGTATCATCTATAAAATTTAATTTGATTTTTGAATGATTGAGTCTGATAGAGATCCTAAATTTACCTCAAATTTTTGAAAAGGATTATTTAATGGGTTTGGAACAAATTTGAATTTTAGTATAGCCTATCATCCAAAATCGAATGGAAAAACAGAGAGGGTGAATCAAGTAATTGAAGACATGTTGAGGATGTATGTGATGGATAAATTATCAAAATGGGAAGACTACCTACACTTGGTAGAGTTTTCTTATAACAATGGGTACCAAGCATCTCTAAATATGAGTCCATTTGAGGAACTTTATGGAAAAAAGTGGAACACACCAGTAAGTTGGGATAACCCAACAAACAGAGTAGTGGTTGGGCTAGATTTGCTTAGGGAAATGGAGGAGAAAATGATAAAAATAAAACAAAATTTAAAGGTTGCCCAAGACAGACAGAAAAGTTATGTTGATAAAGGCAGAACTCATAATGAATTTAAAGTGGGTGATTATGTATTCTTGAAAGTGAAAGCCAACAGAAGTTCCCCGAAGTTGGGAAATTGTTCAAAGTTGGTAGCTCGCTATTGTGGGCCATTTGAAATCCTAGAGAGGATTGGTCCAATGGCTTATATGATTGCATTACTTGCATCTATGCATGTTCATAATGTATTCCATGTATCATTGCTTAAGAAATATATACCTGATGCTAATCATGTTATTGATTGGAATGTGATCCAGGTGGAGCAAGAAGGCGCTTTCCAAGTGCATTTGGTGCACATTCTGGATCGGAAAATCAAAAAATTCTAGAATCGAGCCATAGGGCTTGTAAAGGTCCAATGGACCTTGTACGGTCCCGAGGACGCTACTTGGGAGCATGAGGATCAAATGCAGGCAAAATACCCACATCTTTTGGAGGATTTTTGAAATTTTGTTGTATATGGGTACATGATGCACTGATGACAGTGCATAGATAAGGGGAGGGGATTGTGATATCCCTAGGCCGAACCCAATTGTAATGTAAATGAAAATGTACTTAAGCTGGTGAGTTGCTTGATATCATTTTTTGTATGCACATTTCATGGCATAGTGTGCGCATGTACTGCGCAGAAAAATGAGGAAGTCTGCACATTCCTAGATACCATGCGCAACAACTTGAGTGTGTGCAATTTTGAGGCTAGGAATCCTTTTATGTATATGTTGCGTTTTATACGCTTGTGAGGCAGTTATTATAAGCTAGGATGCTTATGTTTTGATTAGGTTGAACAACCTAGATGTTAAAGGCCAATGTGCCTATTTTTGTATATGTCTCATAATTAATATAAAATACATCGTTGTGCACAGACTGACCACAATAAAAGAGTATGGAGGACTAAACTCCACTGGTTAGGGAAAGGGAGGGGGCCTAAAATTTAAGGAAAAGAGCTAAGCTAGGGAGCTTAAGCCAAAAAAGGAATATTATATTAATATTTCTTAAATCATAAAGTATTGATAATTATTTTATCCTAAGTTCTAAAGTTGGGGACACGTGGGTCAACACAACGCCCAACATGACAAGTGTCAAGTTGGAGACATGCATACATATTGTGGGGACTTAGTTAATTTTCATATCTTTTACATCATTCTATCTATCATTCCTTCCATCATTTAGTCATCCAGTCAATCATCCATGAGCATGCACACACCCATTGAGCTATCCTTCATATCTTCATCTTTGTACTTGAACCTATATCCATAGCCATTTTGTGTTGGGGTATCTGGTTAGCTTGGGAGCTGGACTGAAGAAGCGGGTTATCAGGCCCATGGGATATTGAAGAGGCGGTTGGTCAGGCCCGTGAGCAATTCTCCGGGTGAGAGAATTGTTGGGAATTGATTTCTTGAAGGTGTTAAACTACAGCTACAGTGCTCTGAGACTTCTTGTCCAACCTGTTGCTGAAGCCAGAAAATGAAGTGGGGCAACCGAAGGACTATTGAGCAGAGAAGGGGCACACTTCGTAGGTGGGACAAGCATGTGGGGAATACGGGACTGTAGGTTGTTGGTTTGAGTTGACACCTGAGACGAAGTCTTTCATGTTGTCTATGAGCCTTTAGCCTGGTTAAGAATCGCTTTACTCGGGTGGAGTTTAGTCCTAGCTCGGGGGTGACTCAATGTTGAGAGTGGTGGACAGTGTAGTCTAAGGCTGGGAGGTTTGTGGAAGGTCTGCACGCAGTTGGTGATATTGGTACCAAGATAAGTGTCAATTGTGTGATAAATTTACATGTTGCATTGTCATTACATGTTTATTTTATGGTTTTATCTTATGTGTGTTTATAACTGTCTGTATATTTATGGGTATTGCCTGTATATGTTGCATGTATATGTTTACTACTATTTCAGTATGAATCCATGCATTTACATATGTATT
>JZKD02S0931338.1:211199-222051 GCA_000966675.3 Picea glauca
GACCCTGGTGATAGAACTCTTGGTGTTGTACTAGATTCTTTAATCCCTTCATACAAAGAAGTTTTAAGTCTGATACCCTTGCCTACCTATATGGGCAATACTTTATACAATCTTCCAGAAACTGACATAGGTTTGGAACCATCTGAAACCAGGTCAAAATTTTCAGAAAAGGACTACACCTGGACTAGAGAGCATGGTTATGAACATTCACCTATTAAAACTCGTACTGCACGTCGCAAGGAGGGCTCTTCTTCACCATTTTCTATGATTACCTCACAATCACTTACTGATATTGGGGCTCTTAGAGGCATTGAAGCCTTAGAAAGAGAAAAGCTATGATACTTCTATCCCTCAACATTAGAGGGGTGGGGGGCCTCCTAAAATTTTCCTCTTTCAGAAGACTAATTTCACATACATCTCTAGACATCATATTTATACAAGAAACCATGTTTGGAAACAAAAAGGCCAGACTATTTTTAAATCATTTCATTCCAATTGGAACATCTAAATTGTTAGCTCTCCTGGCACCTCTGGGGGTTTGGTTGTGGCTTGGGACCCTACCAAATTTTATCTATTTCCATTTCTTTGTTGTGGGGGAATTATCCTATATAGTACTTTCCTTTTAAACAACAAAAGGATTCATTTACTCAATATCTATGACCCCTGTACCGATAGACAAACTTTCTAGAATAAGATAGAAGCTCGGGGTTTGCTTGACCTCAAAAACCTAATCATAGAAGGTGATCTGAATATCACTACCTCTGTAAGGGAAATTTGGGGGGACTCTTCTACCTAGGACTCACTGGAAGACTCTTTTACTCCCTTATTTTTAACTCAAAACTTGGTGGATTATGCTCCAGATTACTTAGCTCCCACTTGGTGTAATGGATGGTTGGGATCATATTCAATCTCCAAAATACTCGATCATTTCCTCATTCCTGATCAATTAATTACCACGAAGGATAGAATCCACACTTGGGTGGATTCCCCTTTTCTACTAGACCATGCTCTGATTTTATTACACCTAGACTCATCTACCCATAAGATCGCATATCCATTCAAATTTAATACGGGTTGGCTCCTAGAAGCGGATTTCAACTTCATAGTTGATGAAGTGTGGAAGGATCCCCTTTAAATTATTGAGCCCTATATTCAACATCGCCTCATATGGAAACTTAAGAGTCTTAAAGCCCGTATAAAAACTTGGCTTTCCATCCACAAGAAACTTAGCACACAAATATTAATAGAACTTGAAGCAGAGATACAGTTTATTCAACTAGCAGATGACCGGGCAGGGGTATTTGGGAACAACAATCAAGTTTTAAAAGATCTTGATGATGAAAGGAACCAGATCCTCCAAAAAGAAGAAGCCATCTGGAGGCAGCGCTGTAGAACAAATTGGATTAAGAGTGGTGATCTCAACACCAATTTGTTTCACAAATTTTCTAGCTCTTGCAAGAGAAAAAATCATATCTGGGAGATTGCAGATGCAAAAGGTAATCGTTTTAGAGGACAACGAGCCATAAAATTAGCTTCTATTAGACATTTTAAACCCTTCTTTGAGGCAAAGTCCACTGAATATTTATAGACCTCAGTCAAAGTATTAATACTCTTCCCTCATTCTATAATTGTGGATGATTCGCTTGCACTTGACAACCCTTGCTCGCTTCCAAATATTTTGGTTTCTTTAAAATCCTTTTCCAAGGATAAAAGTCCAGGCCTCGACAGCTGGACTGTAGAATTTTACCTGCATTTCTTTGATTTGGTTGGTCCGGATCCTTTGGAACTTGTGGAGGACACTAGACTCAATGGGAAGGTGACTGGTGCTTTGAACTCGACCTTTCTTACCCTCATTCCTAAAGTTACCAATCCTACAAATTTTGTTGATTATAGGCTTATTTCACTCTGTAATATTTGTTATAACACATCTCAAAAATCATTGCAACCAGTATAAATCCAATCCTCTCTTGATTCATTTCGACTAAATAGATGGGGTTTTTAAAAGGATTCCAGATTCTAGATGCTATTGGTACTTCCCAGGAGTGTTTATATAGTATTGAATCTAAAAATTCCAAGGTGCTCATCCTCAAACTGAACCTCAAGAAGGAATTTTATTGCATTGACTGGGACTTCCTCATATTGATCCTGACTCATGTTGGAGTTACTTCACACACACCTAGGATATCTTTTTCCTAAGGTTTTTATTTTTTCATTAGTCATAATTAGTCATTATCCAGTCTCCTATATTTTAGGAGAGAATATTCCACCTAGAGAATATTATCTTTCAATTCACACTTCAGTTTGACTAGTTGAGTTGAGTTTAGATGTTGCATTGGGATCATCACCATGCAACATTGGGATCATCACCATGCTAATTATACCTTTCCTTAGTATCATCACCAAAGTATCACATTAGCCTTGATTCCTTGAGTTAACTCCTCACTACTTTTTGTTCATTCAGTTAACTGAAGACTAGTTGACTAGTTAACTCAACTAGGTGGCAGTTCACTCCCATAACTACCTGAGAGACTAGAATAGGTGGGAGCTCACTCCCGTAACTATTAGTGTGTGTCCATATCACTCTATACCATCACTATGGTGACTTGATTCACCTCAAGTCAAACTCATTGAGTTATATAGAGTATATCATGTGTAAATTATTCATTATTCACAACGGTTAATCAGAATTCTTTCCATTCTTTCTCTTCTTCTTCTTCTTTTTCCAATTCTCTATATAAATGCGTGTATAATTTTTTAGCTAGATCTATTTTGTGAATATTCAACACATTTACATGGTATCAGATCCAACGGACTACTAAGCAAAAGATACACAAAAAAAAATTTGCAGGTACAAAAGATTGAAGACAACGAGAAGATGGAATTCCTAAAACAATTGATTCTTACACCTTACAACTATTTTGCATGGAAGGAGAAAATAACCATACATCTCCAATCCAGAGGGTTGTATAGGTTAACCATGAATACAGATACATAACTGACATCGGCCATAGAAAAATCCAAGTACTTAAATCGCATGGATGAGGCACTCAGAACAATTTGCAGTCTTATTTCTCCCAATCTCCTTTTTCATATATATTCCTATAAGACTCCCAATGAATCCTAGACCATCTTGGAAGGGATCTTTGTAAAATAGGATGATATGAGGGGACACATGCTGGATGTGGATCTTCTCACATTGGATCCAAAAAGCTTCGAGAATATCCAAGATTTCTTTACAAAATTCAAGGATTTACTGTCACAACTCAAATCTTGCGGGGTTGATAAATCAAAGGAGGAGAAACAAATGGTTCTCACAATTCTCTCCAATCTTGGTCCTGAATTCTCAGTATTCATATCTGCATTCCATACTGTCATATTCTCCTATGGAGCCACCTGGAAGATGCCTTCTCTTGAGGTCTTTATCGAATCCATGACACAAGAGCAAACCAAGCTCATCAACATGGGCACAATCAAAGGCCCAAGGGTGCATGCACTCACTATGGATGATGGAAACCACAAATATCAGAAATATAAAGAAAAATATAAGCATAAATCTCATGCACATACGAAGAAGGAAGGGTACACAAAACCCTTCATCGATGCCTCCGGATCCAAAGGATAAAAGGGAAGAAAAGGAGAGAAATGGACATACCGTCACAAAGGATTCCATTCGAAATCTGCATTCATGAAAAAAAAAATAGATCTAATGTCTCAAATACTTTAGAAAAACAACCTTGGAGGTCGCATCCCCCAGGGTGCAAAGAAGAAGAAGCCAGGAGATTTAAATTCCAAGAAAGACAATTCTAGCCATGCCTTGATTGCAGTCAACTCCTGTCCTAATGCTTGGATCATAGATTTAGGAGATTCAAATCACATGGATTTCTCAGAAGTAGTCTATTCTTCTTTGGATGCATGCAAAGGTCCTCCTATTTTGATGGGGGACAACTCTTCTGTCGAAGTCACTGGCAGAGGAAGGATTGAACTCACCAATGGAAGCTTTGAGAATGCATTGCATGTTTCCAAGATTTTTGTCAACCTTCTCTTCATGTATCAGATGATGAATTCTGGCACCAGAAAGAAATTCATATTCACACAAAATTCCGTGGACATATACGACATGAAAACCAACTCCAGGGTTGCTACTGGTGAGGTAAATCATCAGTCTAGATTGTATACATTTTCTGAATTCATTGAACCTGATTCTGCTTTACTGCTTACTCATGTTGATAAAAGTAGTAGGATATGGCACAAAAGGTTTGGAAATTTGAATTTTAGATACATGAAACAAATTAGCAAGAAAAAATTAGTTGATGGTCTACTAGACATCCATTTCTCCAAGGGATTATGTGAGGGATGTGTTCTCGGAAAACACCCTCAAGAAAAAATCATCAAAGGAAAGTCTCAACGATCTTTCACACCTTTAGATCTGATCCATAGTAACCTCATGGGTCCTTTTTTTCATCCATCGATCAACAAAGAGAGGTTATTTCTCATTTTTGTTGATGATTTATCACGTTTTACTTGGATCTACTTTCTCAGGAAAAAATCCAAGGTGTTTCAACACCTCAAAGATTTCAAAGCTTTGGTTGAGACACAGTCTGTAAAGAAGATCAAAGTCCTCTGAAATGATAACAGGGGAGAGTATGTGAATCGTGAGATTCATAATCTTTTCCATGAGGCATGGATTTAGTTGCAGCATACAGGTCCCTACACTCCACAACAAAATGAAGTTGCTGAGCGGAAAAACAGATCTCTAAAGGAGATGGCATCTTGCATGTTGCATGCAAAGTCACTACCACAGAGACTATGGGCCAAAGCACTTAACTATGCAACATATATCCAAAACAAATCTCCTCATAGATTTGTCAAGGATAAGACCCCCTACGAGGCTTGGAGCAACCTCAAACTGGAAGTGGCCCACTTTTGCATTTTTGGTTCACGTGCATGGGCCTAGATTCCCTCTGAAAAGAGGAAGGCACTTGATCCACAGAGCACTGAGTGATTTTTTATTGGATACCCTGACTGTGTGAACGGATATCGGCTTATTAATCTTTTCTTGGACTGACTCATCATTGAGCATAGTGTCCAATTCGAGGAAAGTGTCTCACATGTACCTCAACATTCGCATGCAGACACCTTCACTCTTCCACCTGTCTGAGATGATGAGCATGCACATGCTGACTCTTCTTCAGATGAGAGTTCTGATTCAGAGGACTCAGATGATTCAGATTCAGAGTCAGAGCATACAGATGGAGTTGTAGATCCAGAGCAGAGACCCAAGTGGGCACATACTACTCTTCAGGATGCAGGGATCTTGTAGGTGATCCAATCGATACTAGGAGGACTCGATCTGATTTCGAGGAGCCTTATATTGCACTCACTGCCACTAAACCATTTCCTTCCAGACATCTTTTCTTGGTTCAGTCTTTATATCCACAGTCTTATGGTGAGGCTATTGGAAATCCCTTTTGGGAATCCACCATGCAGGAGGAGTACAACTTCCTCCTCGAGAACCAGATGTGGGATCTGGTTCCCCTTCCTTCTGGGAGGAAACTTGTCAGATGCATATCGGTCTACAGGACCAAGAGTGTAGATGATGGACAGATCAACAGACACAAATCCAGGCTTGTCGCTAAAGGCTTTCAGCAGGTTCATGGTATTAACTATGATGAGACCTTCTCTCTAGTAACGAAGATGGATTCCATACGATTGGAACTTTCCATTGCGGCAACCAAGGGATGGGAAGTCCATTAGATGGACGTGAATAATTCATTTTTTCATGGTGATTTCTCTGAGGAGATCTACATGGAGTATCCCCATGGATTTATGTAGGACTCATCTTTGGTCCGTCAATTAAAGAAGTCATTTTATGGCCTCAAGCAGGATTCGAGGGCATGGTATGCCAATATGGACTCCTACCTATTGTCACAAAACTTTGTACATTGTAAATTAGACTTGGATGTATACATGCTCGAGACGACTGATTCACTTCTACTTTTAGTTTTGTATGTCAATGATTTGTTGATCATCGGTTGCTCGACTTCGGTGATTGCTGCAGTCAAGAGGATTCTTCATGATAGGTTTTTGATAATGGACATGGGTCCACTACACTTCTTCCTTGGACTTGAAATCAGTCAGGATGCATAAGGCATCAAACTGTCTCAAGCCAAGTATGCACGAGATCTCCTTGAGAGATTTCACATGACAGACTGTAAGTCTGCTCCGACTCCTTTCCTATCAGGAGTCAAACTTGAGGATGGCGAGGAGACTCCACTAGTTGACAACACACTATATAGATAGCTAGTGGGGAGCTTGTTGTATCTCACACACTCCAAACCAGATCTCTCATATGTAGTTGGCGCAGTTTCCAGGTTCATGCAGGAGCTGCATGAGCTACATTAGAAAGCTGTAAAGCGTATCATTTGATACGTACAGGGCACCATCACCTTTGGGATTCATTATCCAATAGACTCTACATTAGATCTCATTGGTTTTACTGATTCCAACTGGGCTGGCGATAACATTGATCACAAGTCCACATATGGTTACTCACTCAGTCTTGGTTCCAGGCCTATCTGTTGGTCGAGCAAGAAGCAAGCTGCCATTGCTCTATCTTCAGTTGAGGCAGAGTACACAGGGGTAGTTAACAAAACCATTCAGGCTATGTGGCTACAACATTTTCTTACTAAGTTGGGTATTTAGTTTCATCGGTCGATCGTCATCTGGTGTGACAACCAGATCACTCTGAAGTTCTGTAGAGATTCAGTTCAGAGGCAGTGAACGAAGCACATCGAGAT
Organism: Picea glauca; assembly: GCA_000966675.3. Classification (NCBI taxonomy): domain Eukaryota; kingdom Viridiplantae; phylum Streptophyta; class Pinopsida; order Pinales; family Pinaceae; genus Picea; species Picea glauca. The sequence goes on from JZKD02S0931338.1 coordinate 217,997, forward strand.
CCACATGCACTATATCTAGGAATTAGTACACGAGGGGATCATTGACTTACAATTTTGTTCTTCAGTAGAACAAATGATGAATATTTTCACCAAGACCTTCACTGAGCATAAATTCCATTCTCTGCAAGGTCGTCTTGGAGTGAAGGACACAGTTTCCTAGCAACTGTATTTCTTCTTTTTTTACATACATTGTACCTTGAGGGGGGTTTTTTCCCATGAGGTTTTCCCTCTTTCCTCACTTTATTTTCAGTGTATCTTTTGTACTTGGGTACCTAACATGGCCTCGTTGCCGAGACCCAATCTTTATTTTCACCATAGTGATGTTAAGGGGAGGGGGGGGGTGTTGGTGGTCAGGATTTATTTTTCCTAAGGTTTTTATTTGTTCATTATTCATAATTAGTCATTATCCAATCTCCTATATTTTAGGAGAGAATATTCCACCTAGAGAATATTATTTTTCAGTTCACACTTCAATTTGACTAGTTGAGTTGAGTTTAGATATTGCATTGGGATCATCACCATGCTAATTTGAACTTGTCTTGATATCATCACCAAAGTGGCGCATTAGCCTTGATTCCTTGAGTTAACTCCTCACTACTTTTTTTTCAGTCAGTTAACTGAAGACTAGTTGACTAGTTAACTCAACTAAGTGGCAGTTCACTCCCATAACTACCTGAGAGACTAGAATAGGTGGCAGTTCACTCCCGTAACTGTTGGTGTGTGTCCAAATCACTCTATACCACCACTATGGTGACTTGGTTCACCTCAAGTCAAACTCATTGAGTTATACATAGTATATCATGTTTAAATTATTCATTATTCACAATGGTTAATGAGAATTCTTTCCATTCTTTCTCTTCTTCTTCTTCTTCTTTTTCCAATTCTCTCTGCAAATGTGTGTATCATTGTTTATCTAGATCTATTCTGTGTAGGTTCAACACATTTACAACTCAAACATGTTTAATTCATTATAAGATTAAGTGGATCATGAGTTGTGTGGTTAGTCCAAATATTTCCATTTTGATTAATGGGGAATCATCCTCTTTCTTTCGCAGTGGAAGAGGACTATTGTAGGGTTGTACCCTCTCACCTATGCTCTTAATTCTGGCCATGGAATCCTTGCATATACTTCTCAAAATTGGACAAGTAGATGGAAATATCTATGGTATTAAGGTGTCCAAGACTATCAAGATTCTTCATCTCCTTTTCGTTGATGATGTTCTCATCATGACAAATGAGTCTTTACAGGAATGGAAATATATTAAAGAGATCTTAAAAACCTTCTGTTGCTCCATGGGCTTGTCAATCAACTGGGAAAAATCGACCTTTCACTTTCTAAATCTACAACAACAAGCTTTGGATTATCTTAAAGGAATTTTCCCTTACACCTTTACACATATTTCATTTGGCCTCAAGTATCTAGGCTATTATTTAAGGGAATACTCCTATAAGCTGTCGGATTGGAATTGGCTCATTGCTAAATTTGTAAAAAAGACTGGACATTGGTGCATGAGGTGGCTCTCCCTTGGAGGTCATTTTACATTCATTAAAGTTGTTCTGGAAAGAAAACTAGTGTATTGGATGTCTCTTGCAGCCATACCTTCTACGGTAATAAAAAAACTTCGTCGTTTGAATTATAATTTCCTATGGTCGGGTTTCTTAGACCACTCTTGACAACATCTATGCAATTGGGAATGTTTGGCTAGGCCCAAACAAAAAGGTGGATGGGGGATCTGTAATTTATTTCATTTCATCCAAGAACTTGCGACCAACTCCCTCCAACGCGTGCTGACCACACCTAGCATCTATCATTCCATTATTAAGAATAAATATCCATCGCAGTACACAGTTTCAAGTTGGATCCTAACCAACACAGTTACCATGAGGGTGACTTCTTTTTTCTGGAAAAATATTACAAAATCCAAATTCTGGTTAACTCATGGACTTTGTTGGCAGGCAAGTTTGGTCCACTCCATCCTGCTTGGTCATGACTGCATCCTTGGTTTGGGCGCTTCCACCACACTTCCTCCACAACTAATAGCACATTTACATATTAAAAATTTGTGATATCTCTACCAAGCCAAAGATCGATCCATCTCGACTTCTTTCTCTGACAGGTGGATCTCCAGTGATGCTCTCAAACTCAACACAGAGCTATCTCCTCATTCAAACACCCTCAGCTTGCACTTAGCTCATTTGGGTATTCACTTAAATGATTTGGATGACTAGCTTCAGTGGTCGAAGGCGACCATTCGAGAAAATTAACTATCCATAATGTCTATACAGAGATCACAAACATGCTCTAGTATACAAATATTAAAGGCTGGAGAAAACATCTTTGGACCTGGATTCTTCCTTCCAAGACAAAACTCTTCACATGGCTCATGAATTCTTATAAATTGAACACTTGGGATATCCTACATAGAAAGGGCTGGACATGACCAAATATTTTCCAACTTTTCTACAATGATGATGAATAAGCGGACCACCTGTTCATCAAGTGCTCATTTTCTAGAAAGGTTTGGGAAAAAATTACTTTGGTGCTAGATCTTAAATATTCTTGGGACGAGCCAACTCTCTCTAACTACTTTGACTCTGGGATCCATAGGAAAAACAAATGAAATCATCTTCCATCCTTGGTGTGTTGATCCATTTGGTTCGACATAAATAATTTTTTTTTTGAAAATGAGACCCCATCCACAAGCTTAACAACATACAAAGCACTTGGACTTTTTAAAAGCTGGAATGACATACACCCTTGTAAGCCAAGATTGCAGAACACAAAGAGGACACTTGATTTACAGGATACCCCAACTGGATGGTTTGATGGAGTAGCACTGTAAAATTCCACTTAGAGCGGTGTTGGAGGGTTGATCAGAATTACAAAAAACTTATCCTATAGATGGACTTTTAATTGTGGTCCGAGCACCAACACTAGAGCTGAATTATTGGGCGCCTGGGCCACTCTATACTTGGCCTCTAGACTTCATATTAAAGCACTTCACATACTTGGGGACTCCATAATTATTATTAAGTGGTTGAACAATAGGGGGGATATACAAGTCGTCTTTCTCCTGTCTTGGAAGGACATAATCAGACTACTTCTACCCACTTTCAAAAAACTCAGCTTCAAACACATTTATCGTGAGAAAAACAAAACTTCAGAGAAACTATCCAAGGAAACTCTACAGAAAAAAGAGGGAATTATAAAAAACAATATCAGGATAGATGGCCATGAGGGCCCTCCCATTTCCTATCTCTATTTTAAGACCTACTCATCATTTCATAGCGGTCTTTCATGATTTGAGTTTTTGAAGGCTACTCCAGATATTCGATATTTTTTGAAGAATATTTTATCGACTAGATATAGCAGATCACATTAAACTTGTCTTTTCTCATTTGTATGAACTTTGTTCTTTTGATGGATGAGAGACCACTATAGGTGAAATCTTCATTTGACAAGTTTTTTCATCACAATTGTGGTTTGTAATTTTTCTTACTAGAGAGCACATTATATTTTAATATAATCGAGAAATTTTCCAGTTGGAAAAAAAAAGACTAATATTTATTAGAAATGTGAATGCATTGACATGACACATCATAAAACTAAAGGCTAAAAAACTAACAAAAGTTGTAATGATTTGGTAAGTAATATTGATAAGAGTATTAAGAGATGATATTATTTTTCGGTGGAAAGACTTTTTTTACAAGATGTGTAAATTTTTCCATGCTCAACATGGAGTTGACATGTGACATTTAAAAAAAATATTACTAAAAAAATATATATAAATGTCCATAATAAATAAAATATTTCAGTATCCATCTTAAGTAAAATATTTTTATATCAACTCTATATATATAAATAAAGAGATAAAGTAATTTAAACAAAGAAAGAGATAGATTAATTGAAAGTAAAAAAAAATGATTTAGTTTTCTACTTTAAAAAATTGACATGTGGTATTTAAAAAATATTTTAACATCCACCTTAAGTAAAACTATTTTATATCAACTTTATATAGAAAGAGTAATTTAAAGTAAAAAAAATATTATTCATA
>JZKD02S0931449.1:34546-54019 GCA_000966675.3 Picea glauca
GTAGTCGTGTGTGGCCCCTTTACTCCATATGTGAGTCTGGTCGGCAAGCTATCGTCAGCCTGCATCATCAACAAATCATGTCAGAACATGTCCACATCATATCATCTAATCAAATATACTAATATCACAGTAAATCAATCAGACCCCAATAGCACACTCCTTGACTTGATCCGGAGTCCAAGGGGTTCCATCGATGCCTCTACATCCTCAAGGTCCAAAACCTTGCACACTCAGTAAAACCGAGTCAATAGCACTTGTCTATGTCAATGTAGTAGAAAAAAACATGTCATCTACCCATGACACATCATAATCAAAGTCAAATGTTTTAATAACATAATAGTCTAGATCACTTGTGAGCAAGTGTCCTTAAAGAATAAGTTTTCTCAGTGCGCCAGAGCGGGATGTTACACATAGTTTTCTAGGTACTAGGTTAATTAACTTACCCGAGTTAAAACCATGACATGCCCTTTAGGACCCACTACGTGCTCCAAGGGCACCACTCGCCTCTTTCTGTTTTATTTGTGCGACGTGCCCTTCAAGATGCACTACGTGCCCCAAGGGTGCCACTCGCCTCTTGACTGAATTTGGTAGATATCAAACCTCTGGAGTCAATACTCCATCAGGTGATCTTGTGGGAGACTAAGGGCCTCTAAGGAATAAGGACCCTGCCTTATTTCTCACCCCTTAGAATAATCGTGAGCGACTTTCACAGTCTGCCCTCACGACATCGTGGATCTCTCAAACTAGGTAATCGTTAACCTACAGTTCGAGTCACGACGAGAGTGCTAGTAGGCTGCGGTAGGGATGCTACTACACCTCTCCCTCAATGTCTTTGGTTGTGGTGTGTGACGCCTTTACTCCAAATGCGAGTCTGGTTGGCAAGCTATTGTCAGCCTGCATCCATCAACGAAACATGTCAGTTATAACAATCAACATCGTAATATCTAGTCATACGTCACATTTGTAATATCAAAGAAATTCAAACCATAACAGTTCACTCCCTAAATCGATATGGAGTCCAAGGAGATCCATCAATTCCATAGGCATCCTCTAACATCTAGAGTCCTGCACACTCAGGAGAACCCAGTCAATAGCACCTGTCGATGTAAATATAGCAAAAATAACATATCATCAGATCCACAATATCTCATAATCATAATCAAAACAACCAATCGTATAACAAACCGGATCACTTGCACGCACATGTCCTCAAGGAATAAGTCCACTCAATGCACGCAAGAGCGGAATGTCACATAAACATAAATGATACCAACCAAAATTACCAATGATATTATTAATGCTTTGGATTATGAATTAAAACAAATCTTCACAATAGTTTTTATTTTAAAAAACACGATAAAATGATGCTTATCATTGAAAACTTGATCTAAGATCCAAATCAATTGAAACTATCACCAAATTATGAGTATGAAATTACGTGCAAATTGATATGTGAATTTGCTTTTGTAAAATGATGTGCAAATTAATATGTTAACTTATTGAAATGTGTTCCTTGTTAGATTAATTAAAACTTAATAAAATTGATTTCAAAAAATCTTGAGGGTGACCAAAAAAATTCCAATTTGATCTAAACATAAACAATACCAACCAAAATTATCAATGATATTATTAATGCTTTGCATTATATATAATGCCAACCAAAATTATCAATAATATTATTAATGCTTTGCATCCTGAGTTAAAACAAATATTGACAATGTTTTTTATTTCAAAACAAAAATATAATTATTTTTGTTTTGAAATAAAAAACATTGTCAAGATTTGTTTTAACTTTTGATGCAAAGCATTAATAATATTATTGATAATTTTGGTTGGTATTATATAACTCAGGATGCAAAGCATTAATAAAATTATTGATAATTTTATTAATGCTTTGCATCCTGAGTTATATAATACCAACCAAAATTATCAATAATATTATTAATGCTTTGCATCCTGAGTTAAAACAAATCTTGAAAATGTTTTTTATTTCAAAATAAAAATATAATTTTTTTTTGTTAAAATTAATTTTAATTTATAAACACACTATGATTACTTGTCACAATAATAATAACTGGTCATGCCACCCATCAAACTTTAATTGCCATAAATGCATAACAAAAAACTATGTACAAATCTTAAATCATTTTAATTTAATAAAATAGTACCCTTGTCATATGAATGAAATTACTTATATTCAATGATTTACCTCTCACAAGGCAGTGAACGTATCACAATTAGTTGTAATGTTTTTTTTAGAAGATATAATTATATAATTGTAATTATTATATTTGTAAGAATGAGATATAATATTTCTTTCTTATATAAAAGATATAATATATAAGTGTAATTATTATATTTATAAGGATGAAATATAATTTTAAGTTAGTTTAATTGGTTGTGGCATTATTGTTATGATGTTGTTGGTAATGTGATGTAGGTTTTTGGTTGGATTCCTATAAAGTTAAGTATACTTAGTTAAAATACCTTTTTTATTTCAATACAATGCTTATTTTTATTTCAATACAATGCCTATTTTTATTTTGTGTTTTCTCCCTCCCTTGACCATATGATAATTGTTTAAAGTGGAATATGTGTTTATCGCTATAATTCTTTCTTGTTGTTCGGTAGGAACATATGTACATTCCACAAACATTGGATTTCTTCCTTTTCAATTTAATGACATAAAATTAAAGAAAAGTACAATATTCCAATTGTTTACTTAATTTTTCTTACGTTGAAACCAATTGATTAAATAATAAAATTGTTTTGGCAGTTTAAAAGCAGTTAATATTTTGAATGTGTCGTGACAATTTTCAATGAGGTAGTTATATTTGGTTTTCTCCCCGATATTGATCGGTTTGAGGATGGTGAGGATAGATATAGTATGTTGTAAGGTTGGACTTGCACTAGAGATAGTTTTTAATATTGTCTTGCATGTGGGATGGAACCAAAAGGGAAGGTAAACATAGGAAGGAGTTAACTAGCATACCCCTGAAATTACAGGGGAGAGGAAACACTGAAGTGAATTGGGGTGGTAATATTGTTTAAAGACTACGGTTTTTGTTTTTGGGAGGATTTAAAGCGATGTAGCCATAGATAATCAATGTTTAGAGTTTTGGACCAGTGATTTAGATCTTCATTTTCAGTTGCAGGTACATCTAATGCATCTAATGAAGCCTATACAACCTTTATGTGAAATTGGGTAAATCAACATATTTGGACCTACAACGATAGAAGAAACAAATTGATCATCAAAACAAACTAATTTCCTTCTATAACGCTTCATGCCAACATTGTGGTCATTGTGGTCAATGAAACTGATTAGACTTATTCCAAGCTTCATTTGTGAGAATCTAGTTTGATCAATTTAAGCAATTGATTAATGTTGAATGCAATTGCATCAAATGGGTAGGAAGGAGGAAGAAACAAAGAATTATTCCAACTAATCAAAACTTTAAACATGCTATTGATCCAAATCCTACATGTAATGACCCATTGTACTGCCATCATTACATAATTTGATTGAGACCAAGAACTCTTGAGCCCCCTTTTCCTGGGTAGATGCCCTTTGATGAGCAAGAAGAAGAAGGAAACAACAACAACAAAAAAATATGGACAGGAAGATTCCTACAGGACAAGTATAAACACACTCGATTGTTGAAAGAAGTTAGTGGAGGCAATTCCTAAACAAGGGGATATATGGCCATTAACTAGATCATATCATAGGGGTATCATGTAAGTTCCAGATAAGGGGACATATGGCCATCAATTGTTCAAGAGTGTTGACAAAATAGGAAGAGTTAAGAAAGAAACACGAACAATTAAGAAGAATGCAATAGGTGGACTCCTACAGGACAACTATGAGCGACCCATCATATTGAGTTACATGACAACATGATATTCGAGAAGATAGTGGGGATTAAAGGGTGTGGGATAAACAACACTCAAATCATCTATTTTTTTGGTTAAATTTGATCCTAAATTCAATTGGAGTTATGTTGGAAGTCATAGTTCCACCTATATGATGGGAACTTTATCCATAGAATTTTTCCCTTGAGATTTCTGGTCAAGTTTTAGACAACCTAGATCATCAATTTTTTGAAAAAATGATTAGAACGCTTTGAATTTCCAAAAAATGAAGCTCAGGGAAAATGGAATGATGTGAGTACCCATAATCAACACCAAGCCTAAAGAGATAAAAGAGTATATGCCTACAAAATAATTTTTGAAAATCTTTCGTTGCATAGAAGTATGTGTTTTCCAAAGTGAAAATGATGGTACAACCTTCCAATAGATTATAGGTATTGTAAGGATTTTGATTGTTTCCTCGATCACCCTCTACCACCTCCTCCCATTCAAAGGAGTAACAACCCTCACATGAGACCTAATAATCACTATTTTAAATCCTTCGGTCCTTTCATGTCATTAAGAATCATCTTTCGAGATAACTTTGAAATAAAGTCACCATTGAAATCCTTCACTCCTTTCATGCAATTATGATGCATCTTTAGAAGGAATTTTAAAATAAATTATTCAAGGTATATTCTTTTCCAATGTATTTTCTAGTGAAAATGAAGTAGTTGTAGCTGAAATGAAATTCTATTTATGTAGAGCCTAGTTATTTTCAGGACTCAAACTAATTAAAAGTTTTCTAAAATCTCCTACTTTAATGACTAAAATTTAGTTTAGAATTTCTTTCATGATTTTCTTATACTTGGAATAAACCAGGAATAGACAGTAACAACATAATAATGATAACAACATAGTAATATCAACAACAATAACAGAATAATGATAACAACAACAAAATAATGATAACAACAACATAATACATACCTCCACTTACAGGTTGGTTTATCTGGTCCCTTTTCTGTCTGATCTTGTTTTGGTTCTTGTCCATATTGAATATTAACTTCCCAGCCAACTAGGAACATATTGTCCGACTCCATGAATCCTTGTAGTTTCCTGGCCCTTGAGCCCAAATTTCCCAGTAACAACAATGCCCTGTGAGAGTTCCCCAAAACAAACTCTTCCAATTTCCTCCTCGTCCTCTATATTACAGAAATTCAGAAATCCTCAAACAAGAAATAATCTCCTCTTCCAAGTCCTCCCCTTCTTCCTTATCCTCATCTTTGAAATCCCCCTCATTAATTCCCAACAACCTTATCCCCCCATTAACTCACCAACTGCCTTATCCCCCCATTAATTCCCCAACATCTGTATCCCCACATTAATTACTTCACCCACCTTTTAATAATAAAATAATAAAAAACTCATTAATATATTTTAATAATTAATTAAATTTAAATTAAAAACTATGATAAAATTAATCAATTTGGGTTGTTACATACACCCACCCTTCAAGAAACTTTGTCACGAATTTAGAGTAAGTTACAATACAAGGGTAACGACACACGATTCATACATTTGCCACAAATAATCAACATCATCAATTTAAAACACTTATACATACTATTGTACATGTGCAAGGCATACATGTGTAGCTAACACATACAAGACTCGTACATGTACTAATAAAAATAATTATCACACTTAAATTAATTCTTGAATCCGTCCAATCCAATCAATGAGACCATTCAGTTCATAAAAGATAGTAAATTATTTAAAATGTTCACAAAATTCCTCAATGACAATAATTTAGCACAAGTAACATGCACTTAGATAATTGTAGTTTAGTTAAGTGTGTGTGTGTGTGTATATATATATATATATATATATATATTATTTTTTTCAAAAAGAGGAAATCAAGAAATTCTTCTATAAGGCAAAATCCCCCCACACTCTCAACTACTTCTATTCATCATTCCTCCCTAACTTACTTCCATCCCTATCCTTCCTCTGTTAGACTATCTTGGAGCATCAACGATATTAACCTAACTCCAAATAGAACCCGTAAGCGGAAGTGTCAACTCTCTTGACCAAGCTTCCCCAGTAGGCCACTGACAATTATCATCACACATCTAGGGGAGCGTGAGCTAACACCATCCTCCCATGACTCTAGGTTTCATAGGATACATGGTGGGAAATGCCTCCACCCCTCCTAATAGGATTAGGGTCCACATCCTACCATGGAATATATAGTGGCATTATTGGACACACCAACCACACTTAGAGGGGGGGGTGAATAAGTGTGGGGCTCTTTTTCCCAAAAATTCCCCTTCACAAAACTCATTAGATAGAAATGATCACCATTTACTCATTACTTGTTGTTGTCATTTATAATCAGTTACATGTGAACATATATCAGTAACATATATCAACTATATATCATCAAAAAATCATCACCACAAATAACACAATGAACACAAGATGTATGTACAATTTTCTTTTTATTATGGACTGCAATCCTTAGGTTATCAACAACAATTGAATAGAGTACAATCTACAAGAGCACCAACTCTATAATGCAAGACTTGGCTTACACCCTCAGCACCAACTGCGATGAGGCAACAATCCTCAACATATATCAATCTGTAAATAGGTACATGACCTGTCGGTAGTGCAGCACATGTATGTACACACCCTACCAGTAGTACATCTTGCATATGTACGCGACCAGTCTGTACTACAGCCTGGGTATACCTTCTGAGCAATTAGGGTTTTCTTTTCATCACTCACTCAGATCCTCTGCACCTTCAATCACATTCTCTTTTGTCTTTCACTGTCACATCTGATCCATAATCATTCACAACACATCTAAGCTCTCCAACAACTTACTCATGCTCCTCAACCATACAATATGAATGCTACTTAATCATGTATAAGCAATCAACATACTATAGCAATCACATCAGTACTGAATCATAAGAGTGATGCTCACTCCATCAACCAACAAAAACCAAATCACAACAACCATACCAAGAATGCATTAAGCATTCACCACATAACAAGAAAGGGTATCCATAAAAACAACAATGTAACTATATCAAAGTTTCTATGGCAGATCTGAGCCCATGGAATGTAGATCTAGAACTTTCTACAGACTTCAGGAACCTGGCACCAGCTCACACTCAAGTATCCATAACTTTCTTCAACTATACGCACCCTAATACATTGTCAGCCCATGTACGTACGCACCCTAATACATTATCAACCCGCGTATAACTCACTATTTATGCACCCTAATACTCTGTTGGCCCACGTACACCTCATAAACTAGGGTTTCTGAACTTCTGAAACTTTCTCCGTCAAGATATTAGACTTGTCAAAACTTTGATGCGTCCATGAGATCCTCCAATCACTCTCTCTCTCATAATAGATATTCAAGATACGCACAAAAGATGTTTTTACAAAAGAGACCCTTGCCTCTTATTTATACTTTCCAAGTAGCTTTCTTAGAAGCATCTTCTAGGTCACTTAGCCCACTTCTAGGTCACTGAACCCATGTCTAGGTCACTTAACCTATTTCTAGGTCACTTAACCTATTTTCCTTATTTTTAGGGTTAACTGCTTTCCATAATTAGAAAGTTCTCCATTTAAATATTCCTCTTTGACTTTGTCACTTTTCTTTATCATTTAAATAATACTTTCTTCTTTGCAAGCTCTTTGACTTCTTTGACCTTTTGGGGCTTCAAGCTTACATATGAGGGTCCTTCATCTTCGTAGGGCCATAACTCTCAAACCATGAGGCATTATGTGACATTCCGCATACCACTGGAAATGGCATGACAAGCACTACTTATCTAGGATAGTTTCACCAACAACTTCATTGATCTTCATCTCATTATTCCACATATAAGCATGGGTTCTCCGACCATACTTCTAGGATAACTCAACCATAAAGTGTCTTCCCATGAGGGATTTCACCATAAGAGGACCACTTTGGAGTTCATCCATTTGTGCACCTTATCAACCATGATAAGACAATAATGATTCATCAAATCATTCAAATCAAGGAAAATACATACTTCATCAATATACTATGATAAGACATCAATCAACATCCATCATTTTACATCAAATCTTTGACCTTTGACATCATTCGATCTTCCTTTGGCATCAATCAATTACTTGACATCAAGCCTTTGACATCAATTAATTAAACCTTTGGCATCAATGACAACATGATTCAACAATCTCCCCCTCTGGCATTCATGGAAATACCAACAATGTTGTCAACACCAATTATTGATGTCAACATGTAGACGAGACATGATCTACATCAATAGTCATTAATCACATCTATGTGACTATCTCTCCCCATCAATAATGATCAATCACATCAATGTGACTATCTCTCCCCCTTTGACATCAATGGAAAAGGGTGATTCTCCTCTTGGGGCTATTCCCCCTGCTTGAACTCTCCTTGGGGTTGCTCCCCCTGCTTGAATGCATTTGATCTTCCTCTGAATAATCTCTCCCATTTTGAATGAAGGATATCACTCTGATGTAATGATGAAGATACATTTCTCATACTCCCCCTGTGACCATCACTCCCCCTAAAATTATGCCTATGTTATCTTTCTTCAAATATAGGGCTATTTTACCAAGTATGCATCTAATAAATATCTCCTCCTACAATGATGGGAAGAAGAATGACTCCCCCTATGGGTATGTCTTCCCCTATCTTCTCTGCAATATGAACAATATGCTACCACTGCAATAGCTTCTGCTGCAAATGCTACTTCTCAATCGGAACATAGAACAATACGATCCTTGGACCTATCCATGCATAAAAAATCATGCCATACCATACATCATGAAGAAAAAGATATGTCAACAATGAACAAAACATCAATCATGTACCAAAATGTGTTCTCACAATGCACAACACCCATGTACAATAACCATGTACATCAACACCATACAACGTGCCAAGAGATATCATCAATGGAATGTATCAACCATATGCTAAGAACATGTGCCAATGGTGTACCAATCATATGCCTCTACCAACATGCTAACCATGTACATCTACCAATATGCCAACCATGTGCATCTACCAACATGCCAACCATGTGCATCAAACAACTGTCATATCACTCATGATATGTCTTCACCATGAAACAAGTGCCATAATCATGTATCTCAATCAGTCAAGTGTCTCATCATATCATACAATCATCATGTACCAAAGTATGTGCAAATCAAGTAGTACCAAATGGTGTACTTTTATCCAAGTACTATCATCCAAACATATACCATCTATGACTGTACCAAACATGTACATCAACATGTATGACTACTTGTACCAATCAAGTACATCAACCATGCACCAATTCATGTATGCCAAAACATGTGCCAATCAAACTGCTAGTAGGTGTGTCTTCCAATGTACTAGAAGTGTACCAATCATGCATGAACTCATCAATGATGTACAACATGATCACCTCATCAACTCACCAAATACATGTCCCAATATGTAGTCCAATCATATGCCAAATGCATGCACAAGGATATCCAACAAAAATGCTTCAATAATACATCATAAGATATATCAATTAAACTTAAAATATGTACCATCCATGTACCCCAATAGATTAGCCTCAATCCTCCATTCACTACAACAAATACTAAGAATCCACCAATACATGTACTAGTAGTGTGTTTCAATGGATCAATGACATCTCTAGCTAGCATCATCAAGATATGTCACATAACCAAGGTACCATTAACTTCACTGTCATAACCAACATTGTTCTTCAACAGAAAATGCCTCAATCCATGCTCATGGGTTAGTGCCATGCATCCAAGATAACCTTTTATTTTATATCATCACCTTACATAATCCAATATGTAATCATGAAAACCTGCAACACACAATGTCAAAACCTATAACAAAACTATGTCAGACCCTGCAACACAGAGTTATACCATCACATCAAGCTGCAACCCATGTGCATAGCCCTTTTCCCTAGGCTTTACCACATATACGCAGCCTGCTACACAGATAGCTCGCGTATGTACACGACCTATTCAAGGTAAGCCTGCGTATGTATGCTTCAATAGATGAAACACTTGAGCCTCCCTTAAGGCTTCCATTATGCTCTGGTTGTTCAGTCTTCTTCACCCACTTCTGAAGGTGTCCCTGCTTCTCAGAACTTGAGCTTTGAGCTTCCATATTTTCAAAGATGTCTCCCTTCCTTACTTCATTCCTTCTTCTAGTCATGCTATGTGAAGTCCTCATCATGAACCTTCTTATTGTGTTCCATCAATCCTGGGATTTGTGGCAAAATCCACGACAACTGAAACATCTCATGCCTTGACAGTGAAAAAAAATGTGTCCTACTTGATCACATCTCCAACACCTTATGGTTTTATGAATTCCTCCATTGTCTCTCCTTGTATAAAATATGGATTCCAAAGCTTTGTGAAGATATTCATTACATGAATAACATTGACCATGAAAAACACTTTTATACCTTTGCTTTGGTGTCCATCTTCTTTGAGGTGTAAAGGTGGCTTCTTGATGTCTTCCTTTCTTTGTTCTTTTGAAACTTTCCTTGCCTTGTGTAGATGGTTGACTTGCAACATTTTCTTCATTCTTTTAGAGTGAGGGACTTACCTCATGCTTCTTTGAGGTGCTTGCTTCTGCATGTGTAGCTTCTCCCTTGTATCCAAGACCTAGTTTATCATTTGGTGATCTTTGACTTTCCAAGATCTCATTCAAGATTTGTGAGATATTCAAGAATTTGTTTGACTTCTCTACTTTCTTTCTAAGATCAACAACTTCAGCTTCTAACTTATGACATGACTCTTCCTTTTCATTTATTTGATTCCTCAATATTTCCTCTACCCTTTTGGCTTCTTCAATTTGGGTCTTGATATGGACAATAATTTCAAAACTTTTTCTAATCTCATCATCTACCTTCTTATCTTCTTTTTCATTCTTTATTCTTGTTATCTCTTCTTCCTTTTCATCTAATTGAGTCTTATTACTCTCTTTTTGTTCCTTGGGCATTTCCTTTAACTTCAAGATGTGTTTTTTACTCTTCTTAAGAAACTTTTTAGTGGTATCCGAAAGATAGCTATAGTCTATATAATAGTGGTCATTTCTATATTCATATAGACCTCGTTCAACTTTCTCTTTAAGATCCGATAGTTTTTCTTCTATTTCTTCCATGGGATAATAATCAATTGATTCTATACAAACTATTTCTAGATTTTCTTCTTCACTTGTAGATAAAACTTCAACATCATCACATTTTGAATCAAGGGTTTGTGGATAATCTTTACCTTCATTTGAAATGTCTTCAAGATTTTCCTTTTTTCCAACATCATCACATGCTTCTTTACCTTTTATGATCTTGATGGAGTGGTCTTCAATATTTCCCTTCTTGCTTTGATATGTCTCCTCTAGCTTTAGCCATAGATCCTTGGTGGAATTGCATTGTCCCATACTCTCTTTGATAGGACTTGAGAGTCCACTAAGAAGGTTCTTGAGAGATAATGCATCATTCTTCTTTCCCTCCCTTTGAGCTGCAAACTTTGACTTGTTCTTCAAGGAAACAGATCCACCAATGGCTACCTTCCAAATGCCTACTCCCATCTCTTTCAAATGCACTCTCATTTCTATTGTCCAAGTAGAATAGTTTTCTTCATCAAGGATTGGAACTTCACCATCCATTGTGTGTCCATGGATATCCTCCGAGATTGTCAAGGCTTATAGTGAAGGCCCACTCTGATACCAATTGCTAGACACACCGACCACACTTAAATGGGGGGGTGAATGAGTGTGGGGCTCTTTTTCCCAAAACTTCCCCTTCACAAAAATCATTAGATAGTAATCACCATTTACTCATTACTTGTTGTTGTCATTTATAATCAGTTACATGTGAACATATATCAATAACATATATCAACAATATATCATCAACAAATCATCACCGCAAAGAACGAAAGATGTATGTACAATTTTCTTTTTATTACGAACTACAATCCTTGGGTTATCAACAAAAACTAAATAGAATACAACTCTACAAGAGCACCAGCTCTATAATGCAAGACTCAACTTACACCCTCAACACCAACTGAGATGAGGCAACAATACTCAATAGATATCAATCTGTCAATAGGTACACAACCTGTCGATAGTGTAGCATGTGTATGTACGTGCCCTACCAGTAGTACAACTCACGTATGTACGTGGCCAGTCTGTACTACAACCTGCGTATACCTTCTGAGCAATTAGGGTTTTCTTTTCATCACTCACTTAGATCCTCTGTACGTTCAATCACATTCTCTTCTGTCTTTCACTGTCACATTTGATCCATAATCATTCAAACCACATCCAATCTCTCCAACAACTTACTCATGCTCCTCAACCATACAATATGAATGCTAATCAATCATGTATAAGAAATCAACATACTATAGCAATCATATCAGTACTGAATCATAAGAGGGTTTCTCACTCCATAAACCAACACAAACCAAATCACAAAAAACATACCAAGAATGCCTTAAGAATTCACCACACAACAAGCAAGAGTATCCATCAAGACAACAATATAACCATACTAGATTTTCTATGGTAGATTTGGCCCATGGAATATATATCTTGAACTTGCTTTAGACTTCAGGAACCTGGCACCAAATCACACTCAAGTATCCATAAATTTCATCAATTGTATGCACCCTAATACACTGCCAGCCCGCGTATAACTCAGTATGTACGGACCCTAACACACCATAAGCCCACGTACGCATCAGAAACTAAGGTTTTTGAACTTCCAAAACTTTCATCGTCAAGATATCAGACTTTCTGAAACTTTGATGCATCCATGAGATCCTCCAATCACTCTCTCTCTCTCATAATAGATCTTCAAGATATGCTCAAGAGATGCATAAAAGATGTTTTTACAGAAGAGACCCTTGCCTCTTATTTATACTTTCCAAGTAGCTTCCTTAGAAGAATATTCTAGGTCACTTAGCCACTTCTAGGTCACTGAACCCATTTCTAGGTCACTTAACCTATTTCTAGGTCACTCAACCCATTTCTGGGTCACTTAACCTATTTATAGGTCACTTAACCTATTTTCTTTATTTTTAGGGTTAACCACTTTCCATAATTAGAAAGTTCTCCATTTAAATATTCCTCCTTGACTTTGTCACTTTTATTTATCATTTAAATAATGATTTCTTCTTTGCAAGCTCTTTGACTTCTTTGATCTTTGGGGGCTTCAAGCCTACATATGAGGGTCCTTCATCTTCGTAGGGCCATAACTCTCAAACCATGAGGAGTTATGTAACATTCCACATACCAATGGAAATGGCATGACAATCATTATCCATCTAGGATAGTTTCACCAACAACTTCACTTATCTTCATCTCATTATTCCACATATAAGCATGGGTTCTCCAACCATACTTCTAGGATAACTCAACCGTAAACCGTCTTCCCATGAGGGATTTAACCATAAGGGGACCACTTTCGAGTTCATCAGTTTGTGCACCTTATCAACAATGATAAGACAATAATGATTCATCAATTCATTCATATTAATGAACATACATACTTCATCAATATACTATGATAAGACATTAATCAACATCCATCATTTTACATCAAATCTTTGACCTTTGACATAATTCAATCTTCCTTCGGCATCAATCAATTCCTTGACATTTTGACATCAATCAATCAATCATCCTTTGCCATCAATCAATCACTTGACATCAATCCTTTGACATCAATTAATTAAACCTTTGGCATCAATGACAACATGATTCAACGTGCACTGTGTTGTTGGGAATTTTGTCATCGTATATTTAGTTTTAGGTAGTCTCACCACCTGAAAAAACTGCATTGGTCCACATATCACAATAATGCATTCGAACCAACATAATTTCACATACAAAGATTCATACCATATTGTTTCTTGTTCGATGTTCACGACATCAACCATTTATTAGCAGTGTCCTTTCACTATTTCATAGCCGATTGACCTGTAGATTAGTTTATAACACAAACTCATACATATTCATGCATTATCATCATGTAAATGCATTCAATCATATCCTCAATTTGGTATCCACGTACCAACAACTTTAAATGCCAAAATTTTCAAGTTAGAAATAGATTGCATAATATCCACGTACCACGATAAATATTCATAGAATTGGCATTCACATAGGTCCATATTTCTTAAAATTTCAAGTGTATCATTAAGTGTATCATTAAGGATGATCTCATCGTAATGTCTCTGCATCCCATGGATTATTTTAAGGATGAAAATTTATTTTAAAATGTAGAAACCTTGGCGATTACTACAAATCCTTCATATGCCAACCATAAAATGTTTGGCGATATTTTTATAAAAATATTCAAATTTATAAGGATTTTATATAGTTTGTATAAACATTTGGCGATTTTTATGGTAAAATAATTTCATCTATATAATTTTGGCGAAACATTTTTAGAATAGCGAATCATTTTTGGGGAAAAACCATGGAAAATTAGCCCATGAGAGAAATTTAGCCCCTAAAATAATCCATGTTGCATCCTCCCAAGTAGAAGATCCCGGGCCATATTGGTGTGACTATTAGTTAAAACCTTAACTCAAATTTATTAGTTTTCTTGTTAAGTGAATCTTCTATTGAGATTTGTACAACTTTCATTACTCCACGCATAAAATCCTACATATAATACCTGTCTAATTATAACCAATTACTACTAACTTGATTATCCCTCTAGCTCGAGAGATACAACACATATGTCGTTGCTAAAGTTTCCCATGCTAAGGAACATTTACGAAGATATTGATAATCAATCATTATGCAAAGAAATCATCTCATTGATTCTTTAGTGATTACTCTTAATCAATGACCTTCTTGTTAAGTCATAAGGATTAGGTCTTGATGAGATAATGTTGAGTATATGACTCTCTTCGTCATAGTCAAAACACAATAGGTTCTCTACATACAGTAGTAATACAAAGCACATACATGCTTTGAATAGCACCATGTTTACCATGTCTTAGTGAGCATCTCCAGATCAAGAATAATTTCTTACTAGGGTCCATTCCACATTCTATAATTACTTGTCTTAAGGACTTGTTTTCTTCGCAATTGCTCTTCATACATCTCAAACTTATCCTTTATACCTACATGATACTTACCAACTTTGTCTCCTATCCCTTTCTGGTTGCATCACTAACACTTTTCAAGTTCCATCCTCTTACTACGAAAGGAGTTCAGTAGTGGGATGAACATTCATCATTTATCATTTAAATTTGAACTTGGTTTCTATATGGTGTTAGGGAAATTTCCCTTTAAGTGAACATTATAAATGTTATGTTGAGAACACATTTCTTCTAACAAAATTTCGGATTTGACTTTAATTCCATATTCATACAAATTGGTGGTAGATAGTAATTATTTTAGTCACTTGCATTAACTGCCATTATTCTCTAGTAATAAACTTAAATTGACTTAACAAATCAATGCATAAATAAGCACAAGTTGTGTTAATATTACTTCAACCATTAGCAATTCATCCAAATTTCTTACCACAACCCATGATGTAATAGAACATATCATCACAAAATTTCCATTATCGTTTTGAACTCAAGTTTTTGTTCACAACATAGGCCCTTATGGTATCACTTAGGATTTCATTATATTATTCTTTAACATCGCTTCTAGAGTTCATTAGCATTCCTTATATTGTATTGTCTTATTTAGAATTTCTTTTACACATGTCCATCCACCATTACATTCGTTGCCACTTAACAAATACTTTATATTATTTGTAAACTTATCATCTTATTATCTCATTATTTCATAAACCCTTTTATTGCTTACTCCAACTACTTTCTCTTACTTTATAGAACACATTAAATTTACTACTTACATAGCACAATTCACTATGCTTAATCCACTATTACCATTTTGTTCTTCCATATAATACATCATATTGCTAGTTCATGAATTTCCAATCCACCTTGAACTCAATTCTAGCTCCATATTTAACCTCCCTCCTACCTTTTATCCACCCTTCTATCCTACTTTAAAACATCATTATTTATCCCATCCATTTGTATTATTTCCTTCACATATTTGCCTTAATCAAATGTCATCGACTCTGCACCCTTATTTTACAATTCATGCACTATTATTGTTCATAATCAATTCATTATGCTTAATGTGAGTTGATCTTTTTTTTTTCACCTTATTCTTGAACCTCACTTATAACAGATCTTTACACTTCTCCATATAATCTTTTTTTCTATTTTCATTCAACTATTATTATATTGACTGTGCTTTCTCATCATATTATACAACACTCTCCTCATCTTTGAATCCATTACTCTAATCACTAATTACACATTTATTTATTTTCCCTATTCCATTTCTTGCTACGTATTTTATCTTCTTGTTAACACATATTTTTTGTTTTATTGTTAACCTTAAACCATCATCATTCTACTCTATACACGTCCATTTGTATTTCTTTCTTTATTAAAACCCTTAACTATACAATCATTTGTATATATATTACTATCTTTGCTATTGTATTTCT
The DNA here is from genome assembly GCA_000966675.3 of Picea glauca. NCBI lineage: Eukaryota > Viridiplantae > Streptophyta > Pinopsida > Pinales > Pinaceae > Picea > Picea glauca. The sequence goes on from JZKD02S0931449.1 coordinate 51,034, forward strand.
TTTATAAATATTTGTTATTACCTTTAATTATGTCTCATCTACTTCATTTTGCATCATCATTCTACTACCTAACTATATACGACTTCTATTACTATGTGCATCTCACCCACATACTTCTCAAACTTCGTATCCATTACACTGTACATACTACTATATCACTCACCTTATTGTTTTTTGGTTCATTTTGTCTTTGTATGTCACTACTACCCTCAATTCTTTACTTTCCTTCTTACTACATTGTATGTTACTTTGTTCCAACTCCACTAATATATACTTACTCATCATGCACTTCCAAAAAAAGATGTTATCCCATTGCCTAACATATCCGATGACTACTCTTGCTATCTATTCCCCTGTATTTTTATTAGTTGTATTTTCTAAACTCTTCCCTTCCCCCTCTCTACTCACATTCACACACACTCATCTCTTCACATCCCATCAACCATATATATATATATATATATATATATATATATATATATATATATATATATATATATATATATATATATATATATATATATATATATATATATATATATGCCATTCTTATCTTGTGATGTAATACTTAACACTGTCTTTTACTCTTTTTACCATCTTGTCTTTTATACTACAAATTTTACCATTTTCATTCTATATTTTATCCCCTATCTTTATCATTTTCTCATATTAACTTGCTTCATATTGCTTTAATGTATTGAACTTAATCATTTTCTACACCTTCTTACCTTTTGTATCCATTGCATCTTGGTTACTTTCTCTTGTAATTACTTATATTCAATAGCACTTATTAATTTTGTTACCATTATTACTACTTCTCATCCACTTACTTATATTATATATCTATTTGAACCATTTTTCATTTTGTGTAAATACAATATCACACATATTATTCTTATTTACTAATTATGTATATGTATCATCAATCTCCTTTTACCTTATTACTCATTGTCATCTTACACTATTATTATTATCATTTATATACATGGGTCACTATACTTATCATAATCTCATACCCTCTATTATCTCTATATCTTTCTCATACAATCGTTAACCTTGTGATGTACTCTTTATCATCACTATTTCTCCCCATGTACATCACATATTACATTTATGGTGCATTACATTTATCTATACATCATTATAAGTTAGTAAGTATCTAAATAGGCATACATACTCGATTAATTATCTCTAAGTACCCTACTATCTCCCTCGCTCTATCAACTACACCAACCTACCATGTGCATTTATGAATTACCCTAAAATTTAATATTATTTATTGATTTGTTTATATATATAACCCATCCCAATACTTATATATACATTATAAAACTAGATTGATTTTTTTATATATATAACCCATTTCCAATACTTTATATAAGAAAGATAAAATTAGAGACACTTATACCTTTTATAAAAAGGTATATGTAAAACCATTTTTATTATTATAATTTACTTTTTTTAGAAAAAAATGGCATATATCCTATTAGCAATGTGAAATTTGTTTCATGATGTCAATAAAATAATAAAACAAATCAACCTGGGCTAAGTTAGGAAACACAACATGGGGCCTTGCGTGGGCTAAGTATGGAATGCAATGTGGGGTCTCACATGAGGACCACATGCCTCTTCCCAAATTTACTGCATTAAACGATGACTAAAACAAAAAGTTACCTTCCATGCCTCCGTTCCCTCATTCTTACCCTCCATGCTCTCATTCCCTAATTCTTTCTTATCTAGGGTTTGAGAGGAGGTGAATTAGCTTAGTTTATAGCCCCATGGTCGATCACTTGAAGGGCATGGCCATGGCTGACCTCTTCCCTCTCTTCACATGCAACCTTGGATTTATATATATATATATATATGATATATATATATATATATGGTATTTTCCAAGTTGCTTGAGAAACCATTGATTACCGAGTTTGGGAGGGGCACACACAGCCATGACTCCCTTCATTATGCGTGCAATCATGGATTTTGTTGTGTATTCAGTAGTGGTAGTTCATGTTTTCAAAGTTTTGTGTGGTTCATAAGAGAGAGGCGATGACCTCTATCCTGTAGGGTGCACGACATCATCATATGTGAGCTTTGTCGCAACAAGGTCGAGAATCTCAAGCATTGCTACAAGTTGGAGAAGCCTTGCGCCTCTAACAGAGGGCTCAACTCTTTCCACTGGTCCTTATTCTACAAGCTTGATAATATCATGGGCATGGCCATAACCATATCTACGAGATCCGACAAGGCCACGAGTCTTCTCGAAGCCTACTAGTCTTCCCTCGAGATCAATCAGAGTGTTGATTGTGAGTTGTCGGAGGGATTTGCAGAGGTGTTGGATGCCTGCAACGGGCTCCCTCCTTATGGGCTCCTTAGGGGCTCCCTCCTCGGCATTGGCGGAAGAGACGGGGTAGACGAGAATCAACATGCACTGTAAAATGACCACTTGGGCTCCTCCTCTTGACGGTGAATGAGCACGCACTAGTGAATTGAGTCGGGCTTGGTAACAAAAACTTTTTTTGCATAGTGTATGCTCCTTGTGAGCTCCCTACTCGTGGCACCTTGTGTAAGCGTTGCTCCTTGGGACCTAGGTTATAGCTCTCTACTCGTGGTGCCTTGTGTAAGCACTCCTCACATTGGCTTAGCGCTTAGTCTTGGGCATTGGGATTTGGTGCTTGGCTCGAAACTTGTGTTGTGTTGGCACTTAGCTCATGGAATTGGCCTATGAATTATGGCTCTCGGGCCAGAGTGCGAATATCGGGAATAATATGGTGACGAGCATGAGCACTCCCACGCACTTTTGGGCCTGCCTGAGAGGGTTTTCCAGCGAAAAAAATTGCCCGAATGGATGTGTTGTGCACTCTTTCGACCCATGGGCTCCCTTGTGGATTGTCCTTGGTGGCTTGGGAGTTGGTTCTCACAATGGCTTGGGAGGGTCTGAAATGGATTTTAAAGTTCAAACTCAGGCTGGATCACACAATATTGCGTA
>JZKD02S0931449.1:65568-77954 GCA_000966675.3 Picea glauca
TTTTTGGATGTCTAGGAATTTTGGCATTCCCGTCTATTGTAAAAAGGCCTTCCGAGCCTCATTGTAACCATCTTCTTGCGAATGCGAGTAGCCGTCACATCTCTTCTCAGAGATATGTTGCCACCATTCTAGCGAGTCTTTCACTCTGTATTTTTACAGTCTCTGTACATTTCTCCGATTAATAGAAATTGTGTATTACTGTATATCTGTGTTTATGGTTGCATCTCTGATACATTTCTGTTATATTATTGAATATCTGCAATATCTCTGATACATTTCTGTTATATTATTGAATATCTGCAATATCTCTGTGCATTTCTTTATTATATCTCCGCTCTCATTTCGTGCCGAAAATAATCCGGATCAGATAGGGTAATGCCTAAACTATGGTTTACATGGACTTTCTCATGTATGCATTTTTTGTATGCTTATTTTAGTAGGAATTGGAAAGCCAATGATTATAAGGGTTTACTAGGAGGTGGGTTTGGTTCAACAACTCCATTGGACAGATATCAAGCAACTGTGATGCACATACAACCTATATTGGATGAATGCCAAGCAACTAGTATGCTCATACAACCTCATATGTTTAGTGTAGATGATCTTATGCTTTTACATTTGATTATTTGCAATAAATTGCAAAATTTGGATGTTAAAATGTTTATCTCTTTTAGAACCTGTAGGTTTTCTCAACATTTTTTTCTTTTGTTTTATTTTGCAGCGCTCAACACTGCTCATGGTCAGTGAGTCCCTTCAACATTTCGAGTTGTTTTCACACTCTTGAAGCTGAGGAATGCAATATAAAAGGAGGAAGAGAACGTGTAGATCTATTTATGGCTACAGAAAGAAACATACGACATAACCAAGTCAATCTTTGAAGATAATTAATGAGACAACTTGCCATAACCAAATGATTACCCAATTTGGACCAACTAGTACATTTCATTCATACAATTCTATCGGCTTCGACACATAAAGTTCATTCCACAATTGAATAATCCTAGAAGTGGAATCCACTATCTGTAATGAAAAAGTTGGAACTCTTCTTCACATATCCAATAGGAACTGGATCTTTGGCAGCTACAAGGGACTCGTCCATAAACTTCACTTCATGATTTACCACATGGGCTCATGAACACTTTCAATTTACACTTTGGGTGTTGATATTGTGTGTATAGGAGTTGTGAGTAGCGTTGCAAGCTATCCAATAGTTTGGAGTCGGTGAGGGAGAAGATTTCAAGTTGGTACAAAAGAAGACACATGGAGAAAGAAGATTGGTTGATTGTTGATAAACATGTGGTAATTTTGTCTAGGCTTTGGACAGACGACGAAGGCCCCTATAGGAACCTCCCCTTAAAGAGCACCTTCGATGTAATCAACCATGTTTTATAATATGTTGATCTCAACAATATAAGTTGAGGAAATAATCTCTTACTCTATTATATAATATGTTTATGTCAAGGGATACAAGTTGGGGAGATCTTCATTAACATTGTTATATTGTATGTGACACATTGAGTTTAGCCATATAAATTAGTTTATATTGTGGATGTGACATTCACATTATAGCCATATTGTATATGGCATGTTGATGTAATAATATATTCAAAATGAGCGTACTTCAATACACAAATTCCCTACAACTTCAATGTATTTGACTATGTCTTAAGAACATTTGGCAGAGTGCCCTACCGATATAGAAGTGGAGGTTTAGAGAGCATAAAATCTATAAAATATTATTTATGTTGATCTAGATTTTATGAGCATAACGAAATGACTACAGATTATTAACAGGTGCTTAACACAAAATAACAGAGATACAATAAAACTGGTTTTCTATTCAATAAGAAAATAAAAGGAAACTATAAAATGCAGCGAAAAACAAACTTGTTGGAATGGTGGTGGCTTATCTCTGAGAAGAGATGTGACGGTTGCGCTCATTCACAAGAATATGGTTACAATGAGGCTCTGAAGGCCTTTTTTACAATAAACAGGAATGTCAAAAAACCCTAGACATCCAAAAACCTAACCCTGGGAGATGAAGCGCCAAAAGTCATGTGGGCCCTCTTTGGGTAAGTTAGTACATCAACTTCTCGGGGTCGTAAATTTTGCATACGATCTCTGTTTGACGTGCTCAATACCTCGTTAGAAATATATATCCGAGGACTACAAATTTTTTGTGAGAAACATCGAAGGAACTTCCATGTTGCTCCCTTTTTCCCAAAAGACGTCGTTTAGGGCCTCAAAATGACTCCAGAAGTTTCAAGACCTGAAAAAATGCTAAAAATAGTAAATTACCAAAATTGCCAGAAAATTGTTTTGAGCTAGTTGGATAAGGTGGGTGGCCACCGATCTCCAACTGGATTAATCCTCCCTCCTTAGGAAGCAATGGTCTCCATTTCATTGAGTTCCCCCATCAGATGAGGAAATGTCTACTGAATTTGGCGCCAAGTGAGCCACTTGCCTTGGTGAAGGAGCTCCACTGCTTTGACAACTCGATAAAGATGGATCCTTTGTTGTTGAGTGCCCCTGATCTATGTGTCCACAATCTGATCACTAGATTCTTGTTCTATGCAGACTGGGTTGAGCTCTATTGGTGTCAATTGTTCTGCTACTTCTGAGGTGTCCAATAATGGTGGGAAATAAGGGCAAAGGAGATCCACATTGAACACTGAGTGCAGGCCAAGGAAATGAAGAATGTTGAGCTCAAAAGAATTATCCCCCACGGCCTTGGTGATGGTGTACAACCCATAACGGAGTCGGAGAAGCTTCTGATGGGGTCTTGTAAGAAGTTATTTCTGCAAGTGCAACCAAACTTTGTTGCCCACCTGAAACTTATGTGGCACCCGATGTTGATGATGGCACTGATTTTACTTTTCATTGGACTTCTGTAGGATATCCTGAACATGTTGGAGGATGTGCTGGATCCGCTCAATGAATTGAGTGGCTTGTCATCTTCAGTTGGAGCAGGAGATGAGTTAGTTGAGGTGATCGCAAGGGGAAGTGCAACATCTATGGGACCCAATGGTTGGAATCCCAACCCCACTTGAAAGGGGCTGTGGTTGGTTGAGCTATGCAGGGCTTGGTTGTAGCTATGCTGGACATAGGTAAGGCTCTCATCCCATGTGAGAGGATTCTTGGAATTATACATGAGAAGAATATGCACAATCATTTGATTTACGACCTCGGTTTGGCCATCTATATGGGGGTGGAAGGTCGTGGATTTAGTGAGCTTGGTGTCTAGTAGTGACCAGATGCTCGACCAGAATGTGCTGAGAAATCAACTGTCCTGATCTAAGACACTGGTTTTTGGGATTCCAAAATGTACCCAAACTCGTTCAAAGAAGAGGTTGACAGTGGCCTCTGTTGTGATGCTCTTCTAACAGGCAATCATAATCGACATCTTAGAAAAGCGATCAACAACCAAAAAAACACAGTAATTTCCCCACTTGGTGGACGAGAGGCCTGACATGTAGTCCATTGAGATGGATTCCCATAGCCTGTCAGGAGTAGGAAGAGGGATGTACATGCCCTGTTTCTTAGTGGTCAGTTTGGAAATAACGCAGGCAGTGCAGGACCTGATATACTTGTTGACCTCCTATCGAAGTTTCGGCCAGTTGAAATGTTTCTCTAGAATCGCCATTTTATTTTCGACGGTGAAGTGTTCTACCACCCGACTATAGTGGGATTCCCAGATCAAATTCACTTGCTCGCTTGATGGAACACATATATGGCCCAGAAAACACAACAACCCATCTTGAAGATGGAAATTATCGATAACTAAGTTTGTACCCAAAATTTGGTAGGTGGTGGCGAAGTCCTGGTTTGTCTCATAGAGTTGGGGCCATTCAAAGGTATCATGGCCGCAAGAGTATAGCACTATGGTGAGTGTCGGGACTAGAGGTCTGCTGAGGCAATCAATGACGCGGTTGGTGCTTCCTATTTTATATTTGATGTTGAGGTGGAGTTGTTGCAAGTATGTGGACTACTTTTGATGTCGATCATTATTTTCCTTGTGTCTGCATGAGCTGTAGTGTCTTATGATCAGTGTGGATGACTGTCTCCTTCCCAAGAATGTAATGTCTCCACTAGTGGCAGGCTTGCACAATGGAGTACATTTCTTTGTCATAAGTAGGGTACTTATGAACAACATCTGATAGTGTATCACTATGATAGGCCACGAGGTGGCTGTACTGAGTGAGAATGGCACCCACAACATAGTCTGAAGCATTTGTCTCGATCTCAAATGGTTGTTGCAAGTTTGGTAGTGAAATTACTGGGGCTGAGCATAAGCACTGATTCAAATCATTGAACGCTTGTTGTTGGGACCAACCCCACGAAAATTTTTCCTTACCACCACCCCTGGTTATTTAGTCGAGGGCCCATGCAATATGGGAGAATCCCAACACAAAAATGTAGTAGAAATTGGCAAGGCCCAAAAAGCTCTGAAGCTCAGTGAGTGTGGTTGGGGCTGGTCAGTCACGGATGACTTGGATCTTGGCTAGATCCACATGTATGCCATGTTGATCAACGATGTAGCCCAGGTAATCGACCTTGTCCATGCCAAAGGAGCATTTTTCCAGGTTGGCGTATAGCTTGTGCTACCGTAGGGTGTGCATAACCTACCGAATATGTTGCAAGTGTTCGGCCCAAGTCTTGCTGTAAATGAGAATGTCATCTAAATAAACCACTACAAAATTATTGGTGAATGGTCACAGGATATCGTCCATCATCCTCATGAAAGTGGCTGGAGAATTTGTCAATCCAAAGTACATGGCCAACCATTCAAAAAGGCCTTCCTTTGACTTGAAGGCGGTCTTCCATAAATCTGTTTGTTCTATCGGGACCTGGTAGTAGCCAAAATTCAGATCAATCTTACTAAATTATTTGGCCCTCGTGAGTTGATCAAGGAGGTCGAAATTTGGGGAATTGGGTACCGGTTTCTGACTGTGATTTTATACAGAGCTCGGTAATCAATGTAGAGTCACCAGGTTCCATCTTTCTTCTATGCCACCATGATTGGGCTCCCGCAAGGTGATGGTATGGGATGGATGTGCTCCTTGTGGAGAATTTCTTGGATATGTCGCTTGATCTCCTCATTCTCTAAGAGAGAGCGGCAATAGATTGTCCCATTAGGTAGCGGTGTACCGAGGGTCAGATCGATGGGGTGATTGACCTGGAAGTGCAGAGGTACCCTGGTACGTGAGGAGAAGATATCTAATTATTCTTCCATGACCTTATCTACTTGCTTCTATTGTGTGGAGAGGTCAACCGAAAAGACCCTGGACGTGGCCATGATCTTTTGCTCATTCTGAGAGAGAATTACGAAGAAGACAAACTTCCTCATCTACGAGATGACCTTCCTACATTTCTTAGCAGAGATCAAGGAAATAACACTAGGTGGGACTGCCTCGGGTATCCTGTACAATTTCTGGTTCAAAGTAATAATAAAACTACGAGGCCTAGACTCATATACAACATGACATTTCCATAAATAAGGTTGGCCCAAAATAACATCACAAACTTAGAGAGGAAAAACATCACACAATACCTTGTCTTTGAAGGGCTTGATGTCATACGACAGTCGACACTGTTGGCTGATGCGGACATCGCTTCCTTAGTAGAGCCATCCAATAGTGTAAGGTTGTGGGTACGACGTTGTAGTCTGGGCCAATCGCTTGACGACCTCTTTTGAGGTGAGGTTTTTTTGGCTACCACTATCAACGATGAAGTGAAACGGGGTGCCTTTTACCCACATCTATGAATGGAAGAGGAACTCTCTATCTTTCGGCTCGTCTGGTTCACCAGGCTAGATATTGGTGGTAGAAACGATGGCACTGAGTTCTGCATCAATCATCCATCTTCACCTTTTTGGTTCTAACTCAAAGTCAGAACCTACATCTGATTTAGAGGATTTCACTTCGGCCACCAATGACTACTTTGAGAGGCAATCAACAGTTTTATGCTAAGGGCTCTTATGGAAGTTGCACCACTTCTCGGTGTCTTTTTTTGTCTTTCTGGTGTCTTTCTTTTCTTGCGGCTTGGACTAGTTGTCCTGATACTTTCCATATTTTCTTTGTCCTTTGTTATGTGGGTTGGGGCCGCCCTTTCCTGGATTTTTTTGTGAGGGGTTCCTAGGCCCAAATTGTTGCGTCTTTTGTTTGATCTTCTGCTCGATTTTGATGGCATATCGGTAGGCCGCGTCCAAGGATGAGATGTCCAAAAATTCCATTTCGATCTAGATGTATCTATGTAGAGAACCAAGATACTTGATCACCAGATGTCGCTATGAATCTTTGATACCCAGCTTGGTGCGCAAGGTATGGAAGATATTTGTGAAATCTGGTACTGCTTGGTCTCTTTCTTGCCGCAGTGTGGTCCATTTGGTATACAAGTCATCATAACTTATGATAGCATAGTATTGTTCCTTAATATCATCCCTGAAGGATTCCCAGGTGACCGTGACTATAATTAATGAGGGTTCCTCTATTTCCTTTTTCTCACAGAAAGTTTCCCACCAATCTTTGACATGGGGAACGTCTTTGAGGAGCGCAAAAGTAATCTTTTCTCTATTCGAAAAGTTATGAACATAAAAATACCCTTCTAGTAGATTCAACCACTTGTCTACAACATTTGCGTCTATTTGAACTTCAAATATAGGAATATCGAAGTTTATTTGTACCTTGAAGGGGGTGGCACCTCCGCTCGAAGAAGATGCGTCGTCTGTTGGTAGCCGCCGAAGGATTAGCTTGAAACTATCCATCATCTCGTTCCTCTGTTGCGTGAGGGATTCCTCAAGCAACATTTTGAAAGGATCTTCTGTCTCGTCATCTTTCTTTTATCTTTCCATGAGAGGTATCTTGGGCATGCAAGAGTTTTTGTCCTTAATAGAAACAAGCTCGAGACCCAACTCTTTGTACTCCGACCTCATTGGGGACATGCATAGACGACAAGGAGCAGACCGCTCTGATACCACTGATCCAGATTTTATGAGCATAATGAAATGACTACAGATTATTAACAGGTGCTTAACACAAAATAACAAAGATACAATAAAACTGGTTTTCTATTCAATAAGGAAATAAGCTGAAACTGTAAAATGTAGTGGAAAACAAGCTTGCTAGAATGGTGGCGTCTTATCTCCGAGAAGAGATTTGACGACTATGCTCATTCGCAAGAACATGGTTACAATGAGGCTCTGAAGACCTTTTTACAATAAACAGGAATGTCAAAAAACCCTAGACATCTAAAAACCTAACCCTAGGAGATGAAGCGCCAAAATTCATGTGGGCCCCATTTGGGTAAGTCAGTACATCAACTTCCCGGGGTCGTAACTTTTTCATACGATCTCTGTTTGGCGCGCTCAATACCTCGTTAGAAAGATCTATCCGAGGACTACAAATTTCGTGTGAGAAACATAAAATACGTTATTTCTCCCCATTTTCCCAAAAAAAACGTCGTTTAGGGCCTCAAAATAGCTCCAGAAATTTCAAGACTCAAAAAACTGTTAAAAATAGTAAATTACCAAAATTGCCAGAAAATTGTTTTGATCTAGTTGGAAAAGGTGGGTGGCCACCGGTATCCACCTGGATCATATGTACATTACAACACATTTCTGACCAGTTTCCTTTATTATTCCCTACCTTGAGGCAACAGGGACTATTGTAAACAGTTTTCTCCCGTCATATTAATTTACGCGTAAACCAATGCAATTTTTTGTATGTTATCCTAAGTCTTAAATTGAAGAACTATCGATTACTTTTTCCAAACCAATAAGAATTTGCAATAAGATTTTGTTCACCAATCAAATAATTTGAGGACTTATTTGGCCTCATATTGAGGCAATTTTACTTTTCCCCTCAGGTTTAAATTTAATATTTCAGATGTAGGATTTAGAAATGAACTAATGCTATCTCAAGAGATAGAATTAGTTCCCTAACATTTTATGTTAGAGAGACATATCATAAGTTTATATTTGAACTATGGTTCATCCATCCTATTGTCAAATTGTTGAAAAATATTAATCCATTGACAAATGTTAATCCATTGTTGCCACCTACACTACCACCTACACCTATAGCTCTCCATCGACATGCAAACATCTTCACTTCGCATGTAGTATGGAATTTCTTGTTGGTATAAGTGAGGGTCATGGACTTTCCAGTAGGGTTGTGGGTATGGGTATGGATATGGGTATGACTATTCCATGTAATGCTCTTCCAGAATTTGCTGCATCATTGCAGATGTTGTTATTTCAACTCGGTACTTTCTTTCTTGTTGTTTTATCTGCCCTCCGATGGTATCCTGAGGGTTTATGGTGTCGTCGAAGAGATTTGATACACTTCCCTCCTGCTTCTTGGTGGCCAAGATTAGACTGCTCCCCTCCCATGCCATTAGACCCCAAAAATATGGTTGGCTTTGGCTTTCTTCGCTTGCATCATGTTCGTGTTTAGAGATCTAAACTTGCTGAAAATCCTCTGTGGGTCTAATATTTGTTATATGGTCATCGAAAACAAGCATGGGGTCCTGTGTTCGAAGCCCGCTAGATGCCAAATCACTTGCAAAGGGAGAAGGCTCAAGTAATTAATAAAAGAAGATGCCGCAAATGAATTCTCTTAACAAGCTAATACAAAAAGAATAGAAGAAGTTGTTGCAAATGAATCCTTTGCACAATAAAATACAAGAGAAGTTGTTGCACAAGCAAGTACAAGAGAAGTTGAAGAAGAGGATAAGTGATATATGTTACAATACCTAGGATTGGAAAGTAACTAATGCTTGATGCCTTAAAATTTGTAGGAATTTCAGGAATGGTTGGAAAAGAAACTTAACCAAAGCCTCTAAGTCCAACTCAGTCTACAAACCCTGAAGGCTCTACACAATGCCTGGACGACTAGTAGGTTTTTGATGTAATCCAGTCTTGAATTTCAAATTGTGATAAAAATGAAAGCATATTGGATGTATTGTGTTGACATAGAAACTTGTAAGGTCCTATATGTTTTACCTGCATGTGGCTAAAAGTTATTAAAAGTTATTATGGAGTGGAATTATAAGTTTTTTTTTTCCCTATTTGTGGGAGGATCCATGGATTTCACTATATTCCTAATACTCTATGTATTCATTGATATTAGTCATGTAGTCGAAGGAAGAAATGTTCTCACCTGAAAGGAAGAAATGAATTCTCTTTTGAGTACTTGATGACCTTGCGTTAGTGTTCTTCGGTTTTGGATTTGGTTGGAGGCATGTAGTATGAGAATTCACCTCACAAATTGGAACTAGCTGGGACATTAGTTCAAATTTAAGAAATTGAGATTAGTCCAACCAAGATTTTTGCATTTCAAATATGGAAAGTTGTGTAGTAACAAACCTGATGTAATTTGATGACGTGGCCTTTTCCAAACACTTGGTGTACCAAGAGTAATTTCTAGGGATAATTCTGAGGGAAATATGATGTGGGCATGCATTTCTCTGTACATTTTTTCTTTGGATCTTGCAACCACTATATGGAGATATATCTTGTTTCCAACCAGGATTGTTGCTCATCTAAAAAGCTACAACCTAGGCCCCTTCACACTCTCAAAATTACCAGCTACTCTTCCATAGATCCCTTCTAACCCATTCCTTCTTATCACCCGTAGTGAGCGAGGTGGCTTGCCTACTTTTTAGCCATAAGGTGCGTAGATGATTTCTTGACTCCAGAGGGTAAGTAAAAGAATCGTTGTTGAGGACGACGAATCTCTCGGGGAATCTCAAGAGGGAAATTTGGATTTGAATGACTATTCAAGTTTCACCAACCAAGTATCTGGATTAACTAAGGTCGAATTGTTATGGAAACAAATACAATCCCATATTAAATTTGGTAATACTAGCCCATGGTATTTTACTGTGCAAAAAATTAATGATTGAAATTGGCATTATTAGTTAAATTTTGTCTCTGGTTTGTAACTCGATGCACTTCTACATTGGTCGTCTGTACTTTTTCAAAAAATGCTACATTGATTGTAAATGGTGTGATATTACACAGAAAAAACGAAGAAATATACCTATGTTGAAATTAAATTCATTCAAAGGCCTAATCAAGAATTGGGATTCTAATTCTCTATAAATCAAGATTGTTCTTACTCAACCGACATTGTCACTGCACTTCATTTCCGCCTGACTCTCCCATGAACCTCACTTTGTTATCTCTACACAACTCACTAAATTTTTCTTCCTCAACTTCCAAGTGCTAGAGACGAGAGGAGTTCATGGTTATCTAACATTAGTGCTTATATAACATCTGAATTAAAAAATGTAGTTGCATATGATTTTTCCTTTTATTACTGATACAACTACTTCAACAGTTGCTACTTGCACTAGTGTTGGTTCTAGGTCATCAACATATGATGGTGGTGGTGCGAGAGGTAGTGATGGAGAAGTTGGTTTGTATTTATGGTTGGCTTCTTGCTATGGTAACAGAGGCACAGGAAAATCTATAAGGCCCCTCTTGATTCAAATATAAATCCATACAATATAGATAGATTCATATGTAGATACAACATCTTTTGTATGACAGGTCCACTACTAAAGCCGCGTTTCATTTCAAAATCCTCCAACCCCCTCACAACCTAGGTTCTTTCATGTTGAGAGATATGATGGCAGAGGGCAGGAGCAAAGAACTTAGAAGCAAAGCTTCCCATAGAACATAATCCCCAAAGTGGCATGGTCATGGCCTCAACTTAAGGCATGCAGACCTAGTCGTTGCTTTTTCCTTCGGAGTTTGGATTTTCCCTTAAACTACATGTAAGACACTCATATGAGAGATACAGATTGTGTAACACTTGGAGTATGTGCATGCATGCTAAGTGGAAGTTGATTTCATAAGTCAGGTCAAAAATCCAGGGATGTTTCCAGGATATTAACCACTAATTAGGTTTGTCCAAGCAATAATTTATAGCATGCACACACACGCATCATAATTATATGCATTTTCTTTTTATGTCAGTCTCTTATGTTCATGTCCATTAAATCTATTATCTATTAGGGACCCATTAATTTTTCCACGATTGAGACAACATATAATAAAAATTGAATTAAATTTATTGAAAAGATTCCCTAGTTATATGATTTGAAGATCAGGGTGCTTATCCTTTTTTTTTTTTTTAAACTAGTGTTGAAATAATAATCCATCAAGGGGTACGTGAGATTGGAAAAAAAAGGGGTCAGTTGGAAGGCCTCTCCCGTAAGATGTGGAAGTTGTGAACGCCGCTCTTCTCATAAAACTAATCAGCATGGCTCAATCATTCACAATAAAGCATAAGTTCCTTTCTTGCAAAGCGATAAACCCCCGAAGAGTTGTTTGTTGTGTTCATAGTGGTGTCCCCCCATAATATGGCTGGTGCGTATTGAACGGAAAGCGGGTAAGCGGGTGAATTGTGGAATGCATACTGGGTAATAATGGGTATGCTGGATGGGAATGATGTGACGTTAGATAAGTATCAAGTGATAAAGATAAATATTAAGTGGACGATGGGTAGGCTATATTGTTAGGACGTGTTATTGGGTCAGTTGCAACTTGTATCTTTTAAGATGGATCAGTTGTAACGTTGCTCTCAGAAGAATTCATTTGGTGTACCCCTTTTTAGAAGACAGTGTGTCCCTCTCCCGGCGAAGGAGGGAGAGTGGGAGGTACGAACCACTCTCAGAAGTATTCAGTATCGATTCAATCAATAATGCCAATCCTGGAAGACATCCTCTCTAGTAAATGCACCTAGGCCACCCATAAGACTACTGTCCAATTGGGCCCTCCTCTCAAAATAATTCAGTCTCGGTCAATATCCCTCCTATCTATCCAAGCCCAACCCACTTTGCAGTGCTTCCTAGTGTAAATGAACCAACCAATGTGTCTTTCTTCTGTATGTCAATGATCCTCATAAACGGGTGATAGTAAGTAATACATTGTCCATCAAATCTAGGTATAAAGTATTGTCCTGTAGGGTGAGCTCGAGGGTCGAGGTAGAGGTTCTAGGGTCGTCAATAAGGGCTATGATGATCCCATTAAGGTAGAGTTCAAGATCTAATTGTTTTCAGTCGATTATCTCATCCTAGTATCCCAGGTGCTTGCACATATTCCCACCCCAAATACTAGGGGGTATGTTTTTTCTGCACTACCTGCAATAAGTGTAATTTGAAGTGGCTTCGCATCGCCATGTTCGAATTCCCCCCCCCACCCATTTCGGTTTCCCGCCCTGATGTAAGTTGATCCTTGCCTTCTTACTATTGGGAGCGGGTAAAATGATCCAGGTGGATATCGGAGGCCACCCACCTTTTCCAAATGGCTCAAAACAGTTTTCTGGCCATTTTGGCAATTTACTATTTTTAGCAGGTTTTCACTTCCGAGGCCATTTTGA
>JZKD02S0931449.1:85187-97182 GCA_000966675.3 Picea glauca
AAAAAAAAAAAGATTGGTGACATTTGGTCCTGTACCCAAGAGATGATAGGTGGTGGTGAAGTCAGGGTCACGTTGATAAATTTGGGGCCACTTAGATGCCTCATGCCCACAGGAATGGAGCACTGTGGTGATTGAAACAACGAGAGGGGAACTGAGGTAGTCAACGACATTATTAGTGCTCCCTGTTTGAACTTGATGTTGAGATGGAACTGTTGTAGTTATGTGGACCACTTTTGATGGCGGTCGTTCTGTAACTTCCCCTGTATCTTTATGAACTACAGAGGCTTCTGATCAGTGTGGATGATTGTCTCCTTTCCTAGAATGTAATGTTTCCATTGATGGACGACTTTCACAATAGAATACATTTATTTTTCATAGGTGGGGTATTTCCATATAGTATCTAAGAGTGTCTCACTATGTTATGCTACTAGATGACCATGCTGAGTGAGAATTGCACCTACAACATAGCCGAAGGCATCGGTCTCAATATCGAATGATTTTTGCAGATCAAGTAAGGAGAGCACTAGAGCTTAGCACAATTGATGCTTCAGATCATCAAATGCTTGTTGTTGTGCCTACCTCCATGTGAACTTTTCCTTGCCAATGTGCTTGGTTACTTGGATGAGGGCCCATGTTATATGGGATAATCCCAACACGAACCTTCGGTAGAAGTTGACAAGTCCCAAGAGGCTCCAAAGCTCAGTTAGCGTGGTTGGGAATGGCTAGTCACGAATGACTTGGATCTTAGTTGGATCCACATGTACCCCATGCTGATAAACAATGTAGCCCAAGTATTGGACCATGTTCATGCCAAAGGATCATTTTTCCAAGTTGGCATATAGCTTGTGCTACCGTAAAGTGCCCAAAACCTGTTGAATATGCTGCATGTGCTCCTCCCAAGTTCTGTTGAAGATGAGGATGTCATCCAAATATACCATCACAAAAGAGTTGGTGAAGGGTCTCAATACATCATCCATCAATATCATGAAAGTTGTTGGTGCATTTGTTAAGACAAAGGGCATGACCAGCCATTCGAAGAGACCTTATTTAGATTTGAAAGTTGTCTTCCATACATTAGTTGGTTCGATGGGAGCCTGGTGGTAGCTAGACTTTAGGTCAATCTTGCTAAAGAAATTTATCCCCTTGAGTGGGTCAATAAGGTCATCAATTCGGGGAATTGGGTACCAATTTCAGACTATGATTCTGTTTAATTCTCTGTAATCAATGCAAAGCTGCCAGGTCCCATCTTTCTTATGCACCATCACAACTAGGCTTCTACAAGGGGAGGATATGGGTCAGATATACCCCTTTTGAAGCATCTCTTGGATTTGATGCTTGATTTCATCATTTTTCATCAATGAGCGATGATAGATTGGTCAATTAGGCACCGATACACTTGGGGTTAGATCAATTGGATGCTTGACTTGATAGTGCATCTACACCCAGGTGGGTGAGGAGAAGATGTCTTTGTACTCTTCCACGATCCTTCTGTACTCCGGTGGGTGACAAGAATATTTCTTTGTACTCTTCCATGATGCTTCTTCTGCAAAGAGAGGCTCTGTGTAGAGGTCACGGATGTGGTGGTGACCTTCTATTTACTACAAGCACAAATAAAAAGGATGACAAACTTCCCGATCTCTGAAATGAACTTACTTCATTGCTTAGCAGAGATTAAATAAATAGAGGTAGGCGACGCTACCTCTGGTATCCTATACAATTGTCTACCCAAAGTAATAATAACATTTCAAAGTGTAGACTCATACATAGCATGTCGCTTCCATAAATATGGTTGGCCTAAAAGAACATCACAAAATTCAAGGGGAGAAATATCACACAACACCTCGTCTTTGAAGGGCTTGATCCTGTGGGGCAAATGGAACTGTTGGTTGATGCTGAGATCTCATCCTTGGTGAATCTAGTCGATAGTGTAGGGTTGCGGGTGTGGTGTTATTGGCAGGTCCAACCGCTTGACGAACTATGTCGAAATCGAGTTCTTCTAACTGCCACTATCGATAATGAAATGAAGCAGAGTCCCCTTTACCCACATCTGTGAGTGAAAGAGGCGTTCCCCTTCCTCTGGTTCTTTTGGTTCACTTGGTCGGACTTTGGTGGTAGAAACAATGGCATTGGGTTCGACATTGATGATTTGCTTCCCACTTGTTGGATTTGATTCAGAGTCAGAATCTTCTATGACTCAGAAGCTTTTAGCTCAACCACTAGTGACTTCTTGGAGAAACATTCTTCAGTGTTGTGCCAAGGGATTTTATGGTATTCACACCATTTTCATGTGTTCTTCTTCAACTTCTCATTTCCCTTCCTGGGTTGCAACTTGGACTGGTTATCCTGAGAGTGACCATCTTTTCTTTGTCCCTTGTTTTGTGGGTTGGGGAAACCTTTTCCCTGCTTCGAATGTGAGGATTTTGCTAATCCAAACTCTCATCTCTTCTGCTTAAATTTCTTCTCGATCTTGAAAACATATATATAAGTCGCACCTAATGATGCGATGTCCAGAAAATCCATTTATTTATGAATGTATCTATGAAAACAACCGTGGTATTTGAGCGTGCTCAGATGTTGTTCAGAGTCTTTGATACCCAATTTAATGCACAGGGTACGAAAAATATTGGTGAAACATGGTACTATTTGGTCATTTTCTTGATGTAGTGTGGTCCATCTTGTGTATTGGTTCTTGTAGCTTCCAACATGGTAGCATTGTTCTTTAATGGAATCCATGGAATCCCATGTGGGGGCGATCACAAATTTTGCAGATTCCTCTATTTCCCTTTTCTTAGAGTAAGTATCCCACCAGTCCTTAACATTGGGGATGACCTTGAGGAGTGCAAAAATAATCTTTTCCCTGTCAGGAAAATTGTAGACCTAAAAATACGCTTCGAGTAGATTCAACCATTTATCTACAGTATTCAAATCTACTAGTCCTTCAAATAATGGAATATCAAAATTTACTTGTACCTTGAAGGGGGTTGCATGGCTTCTTGATGAAGATGTGTCTCCTGTGGGCAGCCGTCAAAGGATTTGTTAAAAGTTGTCCATCATTTCGTTCTTTTGTCACGCAAGGGATTCCTTGAACAAAATTTTAAAAGGATATCATGCTCCATCATCTTTCTTATTGTCCCCCATGGGTTGTTTTCGGGCTCGATGTGTTTGATCTTGCAAAGGCTCGACTAGTTCGAGTTCCAACTTCTTGTACCCATATCTTGTCGGGGACATGCACAAAGAAAAATAAATCAAGAGCAGACCGCTCTGATACCACTAATCCGGATTTATGAGTGGATTAAAAGAAATAAAAGATTGAATACAATAACACAAAGATACAAAGAGAAACAAAATATATCCATTGAACAATAACTTCTATTGAATAAATAAAATAGGTTGAAACTATAAAACTGTAGAACTAAAAATAACTTGCTCGAATGGTGGTAGCTATATTTGAGAAGAGATGTGGCTTCTACGTGCATTCATTTGAGTAGAATGATTACAATGAGGCTTCAGAGGCCTTTTTAACATTACTCATGAATTCTGAAACCCTAGACATCCAAAAACCTAACCCTAGGAGAAGAAACTCCAAAATTTATGTTGGTCCTGATGGGTAAGTTGGTACCTCAACTTCCTGGGGTCGTAACTTTTGCATACGACCTTCATTTTAGGTGCTTGATAGCCCGTTGGAAAGGTATTTTCGAGAACTACACATTATGCTGCCAAAATGTGACTTTGTCTACATTTTGACTGTGGCAAGCCAAAAAACACTATTTCGGGCCCCAAAACAGCCCTGGAAGTACAGGAAGTTGTACTGACATGAAAACTTCCAAAATAAGTCAGTTGGATTAGGTGGGCGGCCACCAATATTGACCTAGAAGTTGTGTAGGGATTCATACAACCTTGAAAGTGTAGAACCCACAATTACAAAAGAACGTGTTGAACTAACAACGGTCAAGAGGAGCCAGTTGGAATAAGTGGGTGGCCACCAATATCCACCTGGATCAACATGAAAACATAGTCTTTGACAGATACATCAAATCTTGAATCATTCTTCTCACTGATATTTGAAAGGGATTCCACTAAGTTTAAGGTAGTGACTGATGTTGCAGTGTTACCCAAACCATGGATGAGAGGGTTTGATCTATTAGAAGGTTCTAATGCCTCTATGGTTGAATTTATTATTACACCCTCTTTCCCTTCTAGTTCACATTTGAGGAATGACATATTTATCATTGCTTCCATTAAAACACATGTGGAATGAAGGAATTCTCTATGAAAAATGAATTAATGAAGGCTTGTGGATTAGTGCGGATTGGAAAAGGGATTGGGATTAGTAATTTATTAGTAGCAATATGAGCAAATTTCCCTTCTTCGCCCTCTTAGATCTCTAGTATCATCACCTTTTCACCAAGTTGGTCAATCATGACACATATGGAAGCAAACATGCTTGATGTCATAACAGACTTAGGGAATTTTCCTAGCCATACGGGCATGTACCCTTTTTTCCATTGTATAAGGTTTTAGTTCAACATGCAAGAAAATATCAACTTTGTACTAAAGAGTAAGTTATAGAGTTTGATCGAGTCTTTTCAACAAAAAAATGTAGGTATGTGGAAAAAATATATATTGAAATTGAGGATTAATTGGAATTTTCTAAGTTTTAAAAGTAGACCTTAAAAGTTTCTAGAACCAACTAAAATCATGATATTTTTAATTTTATTCTAGTACATTCCTTGTATAATAAGATTATCCCATAAGATCCATATACACCTATTACAACATAATATATGTTATTGTTTTTTTTTTTCGGGAAAATGATGGTTATATTAATATATGAAAAAATATAATACACTAATAGAGTACACGAAAGAAAGGGCTCATTTCCACCTAAAGGACAATAAGAATGCCCATAGATCAGATTGAGCCCAAGAATCACAATATCTCACATCTCTCCTAATGAGATTTCCTTTGAACCTGAATGATAAGAAAATAAGAATGATTTATTGGGAAACTAACTCACTTAAAGATTACTACAAAGGAAATCTTTATATACAGATATATAGATATTGTTTTTCTTGAAATGTCCATGAGATCATAATTCTAAAGAATGAAGAGTTATGACTTGAGGTGGCTCACCTTTCTATGAATACAAATAGATATCCATGTACATAAACCTCTTCTCAAGAATGTGATCCATATTGGATCATTATATTATTTTCCATCTATCTTGATCCCTTCAAAGTGGAAAAAATTGGAGGAATAATCTTGCAGGGCCATTTTTGTGGCAGGTCCCAGTTTGGAAAATTGGGGTTCAGAACCTTTGAGGGTCGTTTTGAGGCATACAACAACATTTTTTTGGGTTAAAACTTTTCCAACATAGATTGGACGTTGTGATGTTATTCTACACATCGAGACCTTTCCAACGATGCAAAACATCACGTCAATCATATCTCGTATGCAAAAGTTATTCCTCCCGTAAGTTGACCTACCATGTTGACTATCATGGCACACAAGGATGCCACATTAACCCTCATTACTCATGCATATGGGGCTAGCCACATATGTAATTTCAAGAATATTATAGAAGGTCCAAAAACCTATCACAATTGAGGGTTGAGTAATTAAAAAACCTACCCTTAGATGGCTATCAGGATATGCTAAATATTGGGCCACTAGGAGGAGAAGGGGTTCCATTGTATGTTATTTTATTTTGTTCCATAGTAGAGAAGAACAACTGGGAGTGGAAAATTAGAGCGCATAAAAAGGGGGTTAATGTTTTGTAGTATCCTAATAGGCCACAGATCTCAGGTAACTCCATAGAGAGTGCCTTCTCTTTTGAACTTACATTATTTCCATACCATAGAAAAGAGAGTAGAGCAACCTCACCCTCTAGCTGGGTTTTGTTCCATAAGGGTTTCCCAGATAAAATATTTGTTCTATCTTGTGGATGGTGTGTGATTGTACTATATTGTTCTCTATTTTTCGTGTTTTATCTATTTCATGAATAAGCATAAAATTAGTAACTAAAAATTCTGGAATCTAAAGGAATTTAAGCTTCATAGTGTAGATTTCAGTTTTATTTATTAGATATGTTGTGACAAATTGTTAAAGTAGAATATCCACGATAGTTTACGAATCAGAATGAATGACCACATACTAGAATAAAGAGAGGGGTGAAAGTAGTATAACACCATGCCTTTGAACCCAAGGTTATCTAACTATAGTGGCATATACCTTATATGTTGGGATGGCAATGCACTTGTTTCCTTATTTTTGGGTTGTTTTTGTGATTTGCAGACTTATAAGAGTTACATCTTGTCTCCATACTAGGGGTAGAAATAAAAAGGAGTATTAAAAATGTCATTAAAAAATGGATATATAGGATATCTAGTAAAAATAGGGGGATTTAAAATTGAAAATATGTATTGAGAGATGGGTTCAACAAAACTATTTTGGGAGGTATTTTTCAATATCTAGTGAAATTAAGGGTATTCTTTAATATCCCATGAACTAATGTGCTTTGTCACAGATTCACTAAGAGAAAATCATGTGCGAAACACTCCATGTTGATGTCAATAATATGTGGGATAATAAATAATCAAGGGAATTATAATCGTCAATTGATTAAAGCTTACAAGAAATCATTGTAAAAAACACATATGATTTTTTCATTTTTATACATTTTTTTAATCAATGCAACTTTGCATTTTTTAAACAAGAATAAGCATAAAATTTAAGATTTATTAAGTTACAATATACATGTAAGTAAAGATAAAATTAAAACAAAATTTTATTAAAATTAAAAAAAATTATAATTAAAAAACTGTTAGCGACAATTCTTGTCTTCGACATCGGGATATCCAGGTCTGCAGGTTGCACGAGGAGTGCCCAAGCGCAGTGCACAGGAAAAAGTCCTTTTTAGACTTAAAATCGAGCGAGCGAGCAGGATTATAGTGTCAACGGTCTGGATCCATCCATATGAGCAGATAAGCGGTTGGCGGGAAATCGCGGATAAGGAATTTGCACCGAAGTTAACACAATAGATCGCGCCCATAGTGTGTAGGGGAGAATAGCAGTCGTCCATCCAGAGGACGTGTGGTGCGAAATCTAGTCACGTCGGCGTTTCGACATTTGGAAGTTCAAGGGGTGAGAGTTTCATGTTGTTCCACATCTCTAAACCCCGAACCCCGATAGTGCTGAAAGAACCTTTGGGAGTAAGCACAGGGCCACAACACACGGTCACTTAAGAAAGCAAGAGAGTTATGCAAAGGTGCCAAAGCGTCGAGTTTTTCCACAAAAGGGAATACCGCGTCCTCCAAGACCAGTTCAGCCCGACTTCGATCCTGGTCCTCGCTAAAGAATTAAATGAAGCTGAACAGAGGTAGTTGAAACCTCAGCTCACTTATTGAATGAAAGGTATGGGGGTTTCGGCAGACATTCTACCCGAGACGGTCCTATACACTGCTTTTCTCCAAAGGGTCATTGTTGGTCCTCATCTGACCAGAGAAAGTCTGTGCATTCCATGTTGGCCTTTAATGTTGCAACTATCTCCCCTGCAGGAGCCATACGCAGTTAAGGCGGTGTCTGACGAAAGTTATCCATCCGAATTTGGCTGAAGGGACACCACGCCTTGGATGAATGAACATGCCTCTAATAGGCGAATTTTGCTGAGTATAGAGACTCGGTCTTTGTATTTTGTAAGGGATCGATGGTAGAGCGAGGCTCCCAATTGTAATGTTTTAACATACGCTCTAGTTTTCTGGTTATGCATCTGTATGTAAGAATTTTGGTTTTATGAAAGACAGTTTCGCTGTTTCATCTAGTTTTCATCTCATACTGAGGGAGTTCATGATTGACTCATTCACATGAATTATTGCAGTTGCGTTATGATAAAGGTTTTATTGTGACACTATTATATTCTCTAGTTTTCTGCGTTTGAATGTAAGATGATCTCGCGTTCAAATGCATTCTCCTACAGTCTGCTAGAAACCTGATGTTGAAAACAGACCTTTGCATCTCTCTAATATAAGTCTTCCCCCCCTATTCACCCTTACTACAACTCACTGTCTGAAGTATGTCCAAGACCTCACCTACCCATGCGTGTCGGGACTAGTTTTGGAGTCAAAACAATATCGTTTGAGTTTACTTCCATTCGATCACATCTTCCATACACAAACTGTGACATAAACTAATGGGCGCCAAGCTCTGCTCCTGCTGCAATCAAGGAGTGACTTCCGTCGTCAACATTTCTGGCGCCGTTGCCGGGGACGAAGTTGAAAATTTTCCCTGGGATTGAACGACATTGAACCTCTGATTTCGAAGGTGCATCGGGTATCAGAGCCTTTGAAGATTGCTACTGTGAACTTGGCGACTCCATTGTGACGACTCCACTGGGGAGAACCTGCTCTATTAATTGTGGCTTTCAGAGGTAGACACACGTGGTCTCATCCACAGCTACCTCTAGCTACACCTGAAACTGATCCAGAGGTGGTTCTCAGAAAAGGAAAGGCCTCCGAAGAAGAAGCTCCCACTGCCGAACCAGGTAATCCACCATCTCCTTCTGTAAGAACTCCATTCTCTCCTCCTCAGTTTCTTATTAGACCTCCTTCAGGGGTTTTTCATTTCCTGAATTTTGGGAGTGTTCTTGCTGAGTTTTCCCCTCCCGATCTAGGACTGGAGGGAGAAATCCTTGTCACTCCCCTCTCCTCGGAGGCTATACCTTGGCGAAAGCCCATGATTGCAGAAAATTTCCCCACTCCTATCTTTACTACTCTGCCTCTTGTTATCATTACTACTCCTGTGCAAAGAGGAGCACCTGCTGACTTGAGCTCACTAGCCTTCTCCTTAAATCCCCTCTTGTTTCCCACTCCACTTCGGGACTCATTCCTAGTAGCCTCTTCGCGAACTCCTTCTCCTCCGAGTTATCCTCCACCTAATATCCCTATGGCAGGAGAAAATCCCCCCATGACCATAATTGAGGTTATAATAGCTGCTAGTTATGCTCCTCTTATCTTACCTCAGCCTCTCAATGACCTCCCAGCAGATGGATACCTTAAGAAACTGCCCAAGCTTACAAGTGAGGGGGACATAACTGCAAAAGAACACCTAGACGCCTTTTACGGTTTCGCAGATGATAATGTTATCATGCATGCAGATGTATGGATGATGATTTTTGTCCATAGTCTCCAAGGAGAGGCTAGAAAATGGTTTAAGGCCCTGCCCCCTAGATCTATTGATGGGATCGAAGCTTTGGATAACGCCTTTTTGAGACAATGGGGAGATAAAAAAGACTTCATGTATTACATGACAAAGTTTGGGTCTTTGAGGAGAAAAGAAGGAGAGTCTGTCTCTGACTTCTCTAAGAGATTTAATAAAATGTACAATAGAATCCCTGCTGAGATAAAACCCTCCAAAGCCTCTACAAGGATCACTTATGCTAGTGCTTTTGATCTTGATTTCTGCCTATTACTGAGGGAGAGAAGATCCACTACTCTGGCCCACATGCAGGATGCAGCCATGGAGGTAGAATCTAACATATTGGCTGTTGACCGACTCAGAAACACTGTTGATAAGAACATGCCCAGAAAAAGGCCTGAAGCCTCCTCATCCAATCCCTCTCCCCCGCCCCTTCAGACAGATGAGACAACTAGAGTACTAAAATAACTTTCTGCCAGGATGGAAAGATGGGAGTTAGAAGGGAAGCCCATGTACAAAAATCCTCAGAATGCTGATGGTAGAGGTTTCAGGAGACCTAATAACAATGGACCACATGATTTCCCAAAGGAACCAAAGGGGAAAGACAGGGAAGATCAAAGGATCCAAACCCCTCTCCAAAATAACCTGGTTACTCATGAGGGAGGGGAGGAGATAGATGAGTTTGACCCCGAGATTCACTGTGTCGAAGAAGCTCCTCCTTTTCCCCCTTTGATTCAATCTGCATATGAAGAAGCCCTGATGAGCATTCAAATTCATGAGTTAGGTAAAGGAGAAAAGGCCATCCACATCGCTAACAGATACAATCTTAGGTAAAGAAAGAAAGAAGGGGACTTTGACAGCCAATACCAGCCCCTCATAGCAGAAAGGCCTACTAAGTCTGCAACAATCACTACTAAATAAAAGAAAGCTCAGAATGCTTCGCTGGCGGTCAAAGAACCTATCTCTAAGGTAAGGGAAGCTCCTAAGCCGATTTCCTCCTTTAATTTTGAGCATGAAATTCAAAAGATCAGAATTCCCGTTCCCCTCTCAGAGCTGGTTAAAAATGAGGACTTCAAAAGATCCCTCTCCAAGTTGTTGCAATCTGAGTCCCCCCATCCTCCCTCTGACTCAGTGAACCTTCAAGATGAGAAACCAATTGTCATCCTAGGTCCCATGGTAGAAGACAAATATGATTCGTCCCCTCCCTTCTACACCTCCCTAAACATACACGATAAAGTGTTGCATAATTGCCTCATGGATTCAGGGGCTTCCCATAACCTTATGCCCAAAATAGTAATGGAAGAATTGGGACTGGAGGTGACAAAAACTTATCATGATTTGTACTCTTTCGATTCAAGGAGAGTGCAGTGTCTAGGAGTCATCAAAGACCTGGTGGTTTTTTTGTTTCAGCTACCCATGAAGAGTGTGGTCATGGATATTGTGGTAGCCGACGTTCCCCCCAAATTTGGCATGTTGTTGTCGAGATCTTGGATTAAAAAGCTTGGGGGAACATTGCAGATGGATCTCACGTATGCCACCATTCCAGTCTTTGGAGGGGAACAAAGGAGGTTATATAGAGAAGCTCAGTTGGCCTACATTATTAGTGATGAAGCAAATCCCACCAATCACCCCATCTTTTCACTTGACACCGACCTGGGGTCTAGTTTATTGTATCTCACCGATGCTCTCGAAGACCCTTTCCAAGTCAGAAAGCAGCCCAGTCTTAATTATCCGATTCCCCCTCCAACCCCTTCTGTGTGGAAGATGTTTTTCGACGGAGATTCTTCTAGCAAAGGTGTTGGTGCTCTGGTAGTTTTCATATCACCTTGTCAAAAGGCCATATCCCTTTCATACAAGCTGGAATTCGAAATCACCAACAATGTGGCAGAGTATGAAGCTCTTATTCTGGGTATGAGGGTCGCAAAGGAAATGGGAATGAAAGAAATAACAATATTTGGAGATGCTGAGTTGATTATCCAGCAAGTCAGAAATGTTTATCGTGCTAATAATCCCAGGCTCGGGAATTACATAAATGAGGTATGGGACATGATTGACAATTTCTTCTTGGCCTTTAACATTTCTTTCATTCCGAGGGGAGATAATACTTCAGCCGATTCTTTAGCTGTCTCAGCTAGTTTTCTCAAACTTCCTCTACCGCCTAGGGTCAAATATGACGTTGAAATAAGATATAGGCCCTTTGTACCGGACAACGTCAAGCATTGGAAGGTATTTGAAGATGATCTGGAAATCAAAAAATTTCTCCAATTTGTTGATGAATTTTTTGCGCTGCACATTGATCAGGATCCCGAACTAGAAGGTAACCCTTGCCCTGAGGTGTTTTTAAATAAAATTGTTAATCACCAAATTATTCAGCTGCCCAACAATCACATTCCGAGAGGACTGGTCCCCTTGGAAAGACTGTCCGATGGGAATGATGTGGTCGTAAAGGGTAAGGTTTCAAATGAAGATTCTGATACAACCGAATGAAACATTGGCACAAAGGAGGAACCCAAGTTTGTCAAATTATCAAGCATTTTGACTAGAGAACAGAAGGTCGAATATACTGAGTTGCTAAAAGAGTTTGCTGATGTGTTTGCATGGACATACGAAGACCTCAAGACTTATGACACATCTGTCATTGAGCACAAGATCCCACTAAAGGAAGAGGCTAAACCATTCAGACAGAAGCT
Organism: Picea glauca; assembly: GCA_000966675.3. NCBI lineage: Eukaryota > Viridiplantae > Streptophyta > Pinopsida > Pinales > Pinaceae > Picea > Picea glauca. Next base: position 97,070 of record JZKD02S0931449.1, read on the forward strand.
GAGACAGATAAATCCCATGTTGCTACCTGTCATGGAGAAATAAGTGAAGAAATTGTTAGATGCCCAAATTATTGTCCCCTTGAGATATTCTGAATGGGTGGCCAATTTGGTCC
>JZKD02S0931449.1:131137-147704 GCA_000966675.3 Picea glauca
TAGCCACCCCCGAGCTGAGACCACGATGCTCTGAGACTGCGTCTCTCTGTCTGCCAGTGACCAGGAGCGAAGGTTGCAATCCTTCCTCTCTGCTATCACTCACTCTGCGTAATCCAGAGTTCCCCTCGCGTCTGCCCTTTCAATCGTCTCTGCCATACACCTTATCCTCTCGCGAGGTTGCGTGTGGCACAATTGCCCTCACGCTGATCATGCCTGACAGCTCTATGGATGGGCGGTTCACCATCCCATCCCTCATCAAGCCATCTGCCTACCAGCCTGCGAGGCATTGAATTTCAGGGCCAGTGAGCCACTTTTGGTTCTCCGGGCCAGTGGAGTCCAAATACGGTATTTAATTATCAGTGGAAGTTAACGCCACCTTTTCAGGTGCCTTCCACCGCCATCATGGTCTCTTTTTCTGCACATCCCCTCATCAGCAATGCTGCAATAAATTCAGAATGTTATTCACATTCATTGACCTCTTCTCAAGGTCCATTTACATCACATATTCTCATTTATGAGTTTGCCATAGTTCTTGGCCAGTCTAGTTATATTTACAAACTGGGGGAAACAGGGTGTTACAGATAGCCAATACAATGCCAAGAGATAACTTAAACTAATACAGAAGATCCTCTCCCAAAAGATTTGCCACTCTCTCTCCTTCTTCAACTGCAGCTCCGAAACTTGTCTCTCAATGAGAAAGTGAGTGTGTGTCTAAGTGAGGTGCTATCCTCCTTATTTATACAAATCTGGCACATGTGAAGTGTCTCTTCATTGGCAGGGTTGATTTCTCAAATTGGGTGATTATAACCACCTTTATTATATTTCGGGGCCTCTTGATATATTCTGGGGCCGACTTATTCTTTTTCCTTTTACAATTACATTATAACCAATCCACAAAAGGGGATTTGGTCCTTATACAATAGACGACATGATCAATCCACAATGAGGATTGATCTAATGAATAATATATCAAATAATAATAAGAATACACTTTGCAATTACATTATTTTAACAGAAGCAACATCCTCGCCACAACAAAAAACAATATAAGGATCCCAAACCCACTCAGACAACTTTTGCTCCTAATGGTGACAAAGGAACAAAATATAAAAGTAAGAAGACTGACAGACATTGAAACTTTTTTGATAAAGATGGTCTTGATGAGTCCAAATGTTTCAAGAAGATGGCAAATTTAGAAGCAGTGATGAAGAAGCACAACATCAATATTGATTCTACTTCTTCTTCTTCTTCTCATGGACATGCACTTTCTGCTTATGTTTTCTCCTTCAATACAACTTCTACTTCTTCTTCTTATGAGTGACTTATTGATTTTGGAGCATCTTATCATATGGCTAAGGATAGAGACATATTTTCTCCTCTAAATGAATCTAAAACCAAGAAAATATTTGTTGGTGATGATAGATCTCTTAGTGTTGAAGGATCTGGAACAGTTCAAGTAGAAAATGGTCATTTCAATGATGTATTATGTGTTCCAAGTTTTTCTTGTAACATTCTATCAGTATATCAAATCACTCATTCAGGTGAAGGGAAAACCATAGAGTTTTCACCTCACCAATTTGTAATCAAGGATCTAAAATATCCTAAGCATGTTCTTGCAACTCAAATTGCGGATGATATTACTAGGTTGTACAAGTTTGACAACTTTGGGTAGTCATATATTTCATTCGTTTTTGTTGCTCATAGCGATGACTTGAGCAAAATTTGGCATGAGTGGTTTGGTCATCTGAACTATCGCTCATTGCAACAACCATGTAATCAACAGATGGTGACTGGTCTTCCTCTTGTTTCATGCAGAGATGGTGTTTGTGTTGGTTTTTTTCTCTGCAAACATCATTGAGATAGTTTTGAAAAACATCCCTCTTGCCATGCCTTGGGCCCTTTGCAGCTTGTTCACAGTGATTTGTGTGTTCCACTTTCTTCTCCTTCTTTTTCTAGGTGCAAGTATTTCTTAACTTTCATTGATGACTTTTCCATACATACTTGGGTTTACTTCTTAAAACTTAAGAGGGAATTTTTTGACAAGTTTTTGGCCTACAAGGCCCTTGTAGAAAAGAAATCTAGACATCAAATTCAAAAGTTAAGAACAGATAATGGAGGAAAATATATGAACAATAATTTTACAATTTACTACACTACACAGGGAATCCAAATGCAACACATTGTTCCATATACACCACAACAAAATGGTGTCGCTGAGAGAAAGAACTGCACATTAAAATAAATGGCTAATTGTATGATCCAATCTAAGGGATTAAGTCTAAAGTATTGGCAAAAGAAATCAACTATGAAAATTACATAGTAAATAACACTCCCACAAAGGCTCTTAAAAATATAACACCTGAAGAATCTTGGAATAAATTTAAACAAGATGTAAGGAAGTATAGCATGGGCTCACATTCATGATGATAAAAGGAAAGCATTGTAGCCTAAAAGTGACAAGTGTATATTTGTTGCTTATTCGGAAGATGTCAAAGGTTATAGACTTCTTCAACCACATTGTAATGAAATTATTTTTAGAAGAGATGTTAAATTTGATGAAAATATCTTGGCCTACGTGCCTAATTCGATGATTATGCATTCTTCGGCCTGTGAGCCATCTTCAACGTTTGTCCCTTATTCTGTTCCTATTCTGGTTTCTTCTTCAAATGATGATAATGAGGATGAAATACACCTCCACCTTCTCACCTTCCTCCAAATGATTCCTTTGAACCTGAAGTAGCACCAACTCCAATGCTTCCTAGATGAGTCAGTTCAACACGAGAAGTAGTTGGTGATCTTGTCGGTGATCCTTCAAATCAGTTTCAGACACGTTCATAGTTCCAACGAGCCTCTTCTCTTTTGGCTCAAGTTTCAGAGGCTCATGATCCAGATACATTTGTAGAAGATTCAGGTCATCCAGATTGGGATACAAAAATGAGTAAAGATTATCGTTCTTTAATGGCCAAAGATACTTGGGATCTTCTACCTCTTCCAAAAGGAAGAAAACTTGTCAGATGTAAATGGGTCTACAGAACTGAGTATGTATCAGATGGAAGTGTTGAAAGACACAAAGCTCAATTAGTTGCCAAATTATTTTCCCAAGTTGAAGGAATTGACTTTAATGAAACCTTTTCCCCTGTAGCCAAATTGAATTCCATCCCCCTTGTTCTTTCCCTTGTTGCGTCACACAAATGGGAGGTACATCATATGGATGTTAAATTTTCCTTCTTGCATGAAGATTTGCAAGAAGAAATCTACAAGGAACAACCTCCTGGATATGTTCAGAATGACTCTAGCCTTGTTTGTCGCCTTAAGAAATCTCTTTATGGTCTTAAGCAAGCTCCCCGAGATTGGTATGCCAAAATGTAAAAATTTCTTATTGACATTGGATTCTCTAGATGGCATTCTGATCCTAATGTCTATACCAAGAAAGTAGGAAGCCATCTCATAATCCTTCTCCTTTATGTTGATGACATTATCCCTACTAGTAGTGACTCAAAACTTTTAAACCATGTGAAAACCAGCCTTAAGAAGAAATTTGAAATGATAGACTTAGATTTTTTGCACTATTTCCATGGCCTCCAAGTTTTGCAAACCAATGAAGGAATTTTTCTTTCCTAGTATAAGTATTCTTGTGACCTTCTTCGTTGCTTTCACATGGATGATTGTAAACTAGCCCCTTCTCCCTTCCAGTCTGGAGTCAAGATTATTCCCACCTGTACTTCTCCCTATATCTTCAGTTAGTTGATGCCACCCTATACCATCAGTTAGTTGGTAGCCTCTTATACTTAACTCATACTCATCCTAATCTTTCCTTTGTTGTTGGTCTTGTTGCCCAATATATGCAAACACCCCATGAAATCCATTGGAAAGCATATAAAAGAATACTTCGCTATGTATGTGGTACAGTTCAGTTCAGGATACATTACAGTTCAGAGGGGACTCCTTTATTGGTTGGTTTCACTGATTCATATTGGGTCGATGACCCTAATGATCAGAAGTCTACTGCAGGTTATGTTTTCAGCCTTGGTTCTAGACCTATCACTTGGGCTTGTAAGAAACAACAAGCTATTTCACTTTATTTAGCAGAAGCAGAGTACCGAGCAACGATAAATGAAATTTAGGAAGCCTTGTGGCTTCGACAGATCCTTTCAGAGTTTGGATTCCAACAACAACAACCGACCAACCTTTGGTGTGACAATAAGAGTTCCATCAAGCTCATCAAAGACCCAGTTCAACATCATCACAACAAGCACACAGACCTACACATGCACTTCATCAGAAATCTCATTCATGATCGAGTTATTGAAGTGCTCTTTTTCCCTACAGAAGATCAAGTTGAAGACATTTTCACAAAGTCTCTTACAAAAGTGAAGTTTTCCAAACTTCAATCTATGTTATGAGTTCAGGAAGTTGTCATTAAGGGGGGATAGGCTCTAATGCCTCCTTCCTTCTCCTATTGTGTCATGATTGTAAATCCTTCAATCCTCTCCCAAGTTGTTCTTAAGGGGGATGGTAGGATATTTAGACACTTAGGATTTAGTTAATATCTACTTGGTCAAATGTTTCGTTAGGTAAAAGTGTGTTTCTTTAGTATGCATTAGTATGCATTTGTAGTTAGGAAATCCAATGGGCATGATATCTTCTCGACATAGAGTGATCTGACGGTTCATATTCTCCTCGATCATAATGGCCATTGATTTGTGGCTTAACACCTGATTGTTCCATGATCTCTATTTAAAGAGCATGAAGGGTCATTTGCCAATGATCGATTGTGAGCAACTCTCATGTAAAATCTCTCTGTAATCTTTTTCTTTTGCATTCATAAACTGCTCCAAGTGGCCATGTTGGTTGGGGCCATGGATGTTTCCCTGTAGGGGTTTTACCACGTCAAAACATTGGTGTGTTGATCTTTGATCTGGTTGTGTGAGTGGTTAGTGAAGGTGTTCATCCTCTATTGGAATACCTATGTTGTCGAACAATATTGTTATCACCCAAAGCTAACCACGTCATTCAAATTTTTAATCTCCAGTCACATTCCCTATCTAGTAGAAGCTTGGATTTTTTAGATTCTAATTATTTATCTTTTTGTAAACTCTCCTCACTTAGAATTCTACCCACTGATTTAACGAACAAAAGAGCCATGCAAGCTTCTACTTCTTTTAGTTGAGAGTCACAGTTCTTAAATCTAAGAGCATCCCAATCCATGACCTTGCCTTTTACTTTATTTAGGGATTTTACAAACTAATCATTGGTAGACAATCCAAGAGATGGATCAAAGTAAACCCAATTTCCTTTTAAAATTTCTTTCAAATCAATCCAAGAACCACCCTAGATTGTACTTAAAGGGGGACTCCAATGTTTCTCCAGGGAGGTCTAATTCAAGTAAGATTGGAAAGTGGTATAAAAACCTATTGCTACACAGCCATGAGAAAACCCTCTGAATATATTTCAATATAGTCTCATGGATTATAAACCTATATAGCCTATTTCACAATCCCATTTGCACCTACTCTATTGTTAGTCCAAGTGTGATTAGCTTCCAATGGTTTGATGTCAATTAGGTGGGATTCCTCCAAATGGTTAAGGAATAAACCGACCAAATTTTCTAGCCGTGCATTCTCTCTCCATATATTAGAACGATGCATTTTAAAGTTCAAATCCCCCCCTAGACTAAATTCATTGATTTGCGGACCTAAAACTATAGAAGACGATCCCAAAAAGGTTGATTTTCATTATACGAACCTTAAAGGATAAGTAGGGTGATTGAAATCCCCAAACCTCAAGTGAACAAGTTTGTACAAATACTGATCCAGGTGGATATCGGTGGCCACCCATCTATTCCAACTATCTCAAAACAATCTTCTAACAACTTACTATTTTTAGCATTTTCTCGATTCCTAAACTTTCGAGGCCATTTTGAGGGCCCAAATGAAGTTTTTTTGAGATCGATCACCTCAGTGACATCTAAAGGCTCTCATTGAGCCCCCAAAATTAATTTCCTCATCAATACCTTTCCAACGAGCTATCTTTCTCCCCAAATGGAGATCGCATTCCAAAGTTACACCCCCAGGAAGTTGATACACCAAACTACCCAAAACGGGGTCCACAAGACTGTTGGCTTTTCATCTTCCGGGGTTAGGGTTTTGAATTTTCTTTATGTTAAAAAGGAATGTAGAGCCTCATTGTAATCATATTCTTGCAAATGTGAGTATCCCTCACATCTCTTCTCAGAGATAAGTTGTCGTCGTTCTAGCGAGTCTTTCACTCTGTATTTCTACAATTTTGTACATTTCACTCATTAATAGAAATTGTGTATTATTGTATATCTGTGTTTGTGGTTTCCTCTATGATATATTTATGTTATATTACTGAATATCTGATATCTATACATTTCTTTATTATATCTCCGCTCTCATTTCATGCCGAAAATAATCTGGATCAGTGGTATGAAAGCAGGCTGCTCTTGATCATTTTTTTCAGTGCATGTCCCCGATGAGGTCTGAGTATAGAAAGTGCAGTATCAAACTTGTCTCTCTTAAGGAAAATCGCTCTCGCACTCCAAATAAACCCTCCATGGTGGAAGAAAAGAAAAACGACAGATCATGCAATTTTATTAATCTTTTTCTTGAGAAAGCTCTCACACAATAAAGGGATGAAATGATGGAGAATTTTTCCCACATCCTTCAATGTCTGTTGATAACCATAGGCGTGTCTTCATCAAGAAGGCACTTTGGAAGCACCTCTCCTTTCAAGGTACAAGTCAATTTTTATATTCCTGTATTTGAAGGTCAGATAGATGCAGATGCCCTAGAAAAATGGTTAAATCTGCTAGAAGGTTATTTCTCTATTAACAATTTGTTCGACAAGCAAAAGATCACCTTCGCACTCTATAAGGCTCTTCCCCATGTCAAAAAATGGGTGGAAACTTATTGGAAGAAAATTTCCACAGAGGAGTCGGGAACATATGGGGCCGAGCCCACTTGGGATTTTTTTGTGGATGCGGTCAAGGAACAATATTACCCTGTTGGAAACTATGAAGAGCAATACATGAGATGGACCATGCTATGTCAAGAGAGGGGCCAAGAAGTGTCAGATTCCACCAATACCTTCCATACCTTGTGCACCAAGCTGGGTATCAAAGACTCTGAGCTACATTTGGTTCCTAAATATCGTGGGGCTCTACATAGATACATCCAAACTAAAATGGATTTTCTGGACATCTCATCACTGGGTGCTTCTTATCGATATGTTTTTAAAATCGAGAATATATTTAAGCACTAGAACAAATGAGATTTTGGGTCTGCAAATATGAAAAAACCAAAGCATGATAAATACAGCCCTAACAAGTAGCCTTCAGAAAAACAACCCAAGACACAGGAAATGAATGGTAACAAAAAGACGAGCAAGGACACTGGAAAGTGGTGTGATTTCCAAAAAATCCCCTGGAACAACATTAATGAATGTCGCTCAAAACATTCGTTGGTGGCATAAATCAAAGATAAGGAGCCAAACCCCGATTCAGAAAATAATGGGAAAATACAGATCATTGATGCAGACCCCACTACTACTGTTGCAACCACAACAATTCAACCAGAAGAATCAATAGATCCTGAAGAGGGGGAGAGCCTTTTTCATTCAAAAATGTGGGTGAAGGGGACCCCACTAAATTTAATTTTTAATAGTAGAAGCCACAAGAACCTCTTCTCAGCAGAGGTCGTCAAACAGTTGGGATTGTCGACAACACCACACTCACAACCATACAACATTGGGTGGATTCACTAGGGACAATATCTTTGTGCCAACCAATAGTGTTGATTATCATATGACATCCAACCCTTCAAGGATGAGGTATTATGTGATGTTTCCCCACTGGATGTTTGTGATGTTCTCTTGGGCCAGCCATATATGTGGAAGTACCATGCTATCTATGAGTCTCGACCCCGTAGTGTCATTGTTACTCTGAGGGGTCATCTCTATAGGATACTATGGGGGTCATCTCTACAGGATACTAGAGGTAGTTATGACTACTGTACCACCTACACAGTTCTGCAAGGTAGTATCTCATACTAAAAAATTTAGCTTCTTCACAATATGTTCAAAAGGTGAACATAAGAACATTGCAACCACTACAGCCTTAGTCCAAGCACCTTTTTTCAACCATAAGCGGATCGAAAAGATTCAAGAAAATATCAAGGATTCCTTCTGAACATAGTAATCTCATGTATCCAGAATGATTAAAAAGGTCCAACCCTTCTAGCCACAAGTTCATCACAACCTTGAACAAGATAAGCAACGCAACTTATCCAGCAAGGCAAGCAGCTCATCAAGATGCAGATTCAACAAACGCTTTTCCCTCTCCTCTGGGAACTCAACACAATGGATAACATTGCTTCCTAAGGAGATAGGATTGATCCATGTGGATATTTGTGGCCACCCACCTATTCCGACTAGCTCAAAACAGTCTTCTAGAAACTTACTATTTTTAGCAATTTCTTGGTTCCAAAACTTCTGGGGCCATTTTGAGGGCATAAATGAAGATTTTTTTGCAATATAGCACCTCAATGATTGGTAAAGGATCTCATTGAGCCTCTATAATCAATCTCCTCATCAATAACTTTCCAACGAGCTATCGTGTACCCCAAACGAAGATCGTATGCCAAACTTGCGCCCCCGAGAAGTTGATATACTAAAATACCCAAAACGGGGTCCACAAAACTGTTGGATTTTCGTCTTCTAGGGTTAGGGTTTTGAATTTTATTTATTTTAAAAAGGCCTTTAGATTCTCATTGTAATCATCTTCTTGTGACTATGAATAGTCTTCACATCTTTTCTCAGAGATAAGATGCCACCATTCTAGCGAGTTTTTCACACTGTATTTCTACAGTTTTGTACATTTCGCTCATTAATAGAAATTGTGTATTATTGCATATCTGTGTTTATGGCTTCATCTCTGATATATTTATGTTATATTATTGGATATCTGATATATCTATGTACATTTATTTATTATATCTCCGCTATTATTTCGTGCTGAAAATAATCAGGATCAGTGGTATCAGAGCAAGTTGCTCTTGATCGTTTTTTCAATGCATGTCCCCGATGAGGTCTGAGTATAGCAAGTCGGGTCTTGATATTGTCTCTCTTCAGGACAATCTCTTTCCCACTCCCAAGAAACCCTCAATGGAGGAAGAAAATAAAAATGATAGAGTAGATGATTCTATTAATTTGTTGCTTGAGCAATCTCTCACGCGACAAAGGGTCAAAATGATGGAGAATTTTTCCCACATCCTTCAACGCGTGCCGATAACCACATGTGTGTATTCATTAAGAGACCACTTTCGAATCACCTCTCCTTTCAAGGTACAATTCAATTTTGATATTCTCGTATTTGAAGGTCAGATAGATGCAGATGCCCTAGAAAAATAGTTAAATCCACTAGAAGGTTATTTCTCTATTCACATTTTTTCCGACAGGGAAAATATCACCTTCACACTCCTTAAGGCTCTCCCCCATGTTAAACATTGGTGGGACACTTACTGGGAGAAAATTTCCATAGAGGAGTTGATAATATATGGGGTCGAGCCCACTTGGCATTTTTTTGTGGATGTGGTCAAGGAACAACATTACCCTCTTGGCAACTATGAAGACCAATAAATGAGATGGACCACGTTGCATCAAGAGAGGGGCCAAGCAATGTTGGATTTCACCAATACCTTCCATACCTTGCGCACCAATCTAGGTATCAAAGAATCCGAGTGACATTTGGTTCTGAAATACCGTGGGGCTCTGCAATGATACATGAAAACTGAAATAGATTTTTTTGACATCTCATCACTGAGTGCTTCTTATCGATATGTTGTTCAAATCGAGCATAAATTTAAGAACAAAAACAAATGGGAGTTTAGGTTTGCAAATACGCAACAACCAAAGCATGATAAACATGGCCCTAACAGGAAACCTTCAACAAAAACCCAAGCCACAGGAAATAAAGGGTAACAGAAAGATGAAGGACACTTGAAAGTGGTGCAATTTCCACAAAATCCCCTGGCACAACACTGATGAATGTCGCTCAAAACAGTCATTGGTGGCTGAAATCAAAGACAAGGAGTCAGACCCTGATTCATAAAATAATGGGAAACAAATATCATCGATGTAGACCCCACTGCTATTGTCGCGACCGAAATAATTCAACTAGAAGAACCAATAGATCTTGAAGAGGGGGAGCACCTTTTTCATTCACAGATGTGGGTGAAGGGGACCCTGCTGCATTTTATTGTTGATAGAGGAAGCCAGAAGAACCTCATCTCACCAGAGGTTGTCAAACAGTTGGGATTGTCAAAAACACCACACCCACAACCATACAACATCGGGTGGCTTCGCCAGGGATGAGATATTCGTTTCAACCAATAGTGTCGATTATCATATGACAGACAACCCTTCAAGGATAAGGTATTATGTGATGTTTCCCCACTGGATGTCTGAGATGTTCTCTTGGGCCAACCATATATGTGGAAGCGCCATGCTATCTATGAGACTTGACCCCGTAGTGTCATTGTTACTCAGGGGGGTCATCTCTATAGGATACTAGAGGTATTTTTGACTACCATACCACCTAAAAATTTTCGCAAGGTAGTATCTCATACTACAAAATTCAACTTCTTCAAAATATGTTCAAAAGGTGAACATAAGAACAACGCAACCACTGCAACCTCAATCTAAGCATCTTCTATCCAGCAGAAGCAGATCGACAAGATTGAAGCAAAGCGCAAGGATTCCTTCTGCACATAGTCATCTCATGTATCCAGACTGGTTAAAAAGGTCTAACCCTTCCAGCCATAGGTTCATGACAACCTTCAACAAGCTAAGGAACACAACTTCTCCAACAACAAGCAGCTCATCAAGATGTAGATTCAACAAACACTTTTCCCTCTCCCCTGAGAACTCAATGCAATGGAGACCATTTCTTCCTAAGGAGATAGGATTGATCTAGGTGGATATTGGTGGCCACCCACCTATTCCAACTAGCTCAAAAAAATCTTCTAGCAACTTAGTATTTTTAGCAGTTTCTCGGTTCCTAAACTTCCGGGGCCATTTTAAGGGCATAAATGAACTTTTTTTTAGATCGAGCACCTAAATGATAGCTAAAGTCTCTCATTGAGCCTCCAAAATGAATCTCCTCAATGATACCTTTTGAACTAGCTATCTTGCGCACCAATTGAAGATCGTATGCCAAAGTTATGCCCTCAGGAAGTTGATACACCAAACTACCCAAAACAGGGTCCACATAACTGTTGGTTTTTCATCTTACAGGGTTAGGGTTTTGAATTTTCTTTATGTTAAAAAGGCCTTTAAAGCCTCATTGTAATCATCTTCTTGTGAATGTGAGTAGCCATCACATCTCTTCTTAAAGATAAGCTGCCACCATTCTAGTGAGTCTTCCACTCTGTATTTCTACAGTTTTGTACATTTCGCTCATTAATAGAAATTGTGTATCACTGTATATCTATGTTTATGGTTGCATCTCTGATATATTTATGTTATATTATTGGATATTTGAGATGCCTCTCTACATTTATTTATTATATCTCCACTCTCATTTCGTGCCAAAAATAATCTGGATCAAAGACTGAAAGAAATAAAAAAAGAGTTGATAAGGGACAATAAAATACCTTCCCCATTGTTTCTTGAAGCAGGAAAATATCTAGTCGACTCAATTAACTGATTTAGTGCCATTTTTTTGGAAATTCCCCCCAACCCCTACACATTCAGAGAGAGGATTATGGAGGGAGTTTGGCTTTCTCTAAGGGTCCTAGTGTTTGACTTTTGTCTCCCTTGATTGATTTCTTTTATTGCGCGCTCTTGAGCCAGTATCAAGGCATATTTTTTGCCCACCGATGGATCCCCTCGAATCCTTTAGAATATCCAAACCCAATCCACTAGAGGGGATTTTATCTGAGATTGTGGAACCTCCCCTTGGAAGTTTGTTGTAGGGGCTCCCTCCTCTTGAATATCTCACCAGGGAGGTAGAGGAACCTTTAGTTCTGATAAAGGGGGACAAAGGGTGGTAAGGCTTGGAAATTTCATTTAGGTTCTTGTAGGATTTGGGGACATTAAAGTTTGGAAGAGGAAGAGAGGTCTTAGACTCGAGCTTCCCCCTGTTCCCTGTCAGATAGTTAGCATGGGATGACTCCCTATAAAAAACAACATTAGACAAGAGAGCCAAATCAAAAATTCGAGGAGAGGAGGACTTACCCAAGAGTTCACGATCATAAGTCTCAATACCAAAGTAGCTGGGAAGATGTTACTCCAAAGATGGAGAAAAGGATCCTTGAGTTACAAAGCTAGAAGTCGAGCCATCTGACTGAAGAACTAAATGATCAACCCCTTTAATTAATTGTATTAAGAAATCCCAAATCATAATTTTTTGAATCTCACTATCATCACCAGTGATTGCTTCCAATCATTCTTCGACAGATATTGCGAGGTGAGGTTCACGATCAAAATAAGGTTGAGAAACCTCCAAGATAGGAGAGGTCTCTTTCAATGCCTTCCTTCATAATTTGTGCACCGAGATAGGATATGACCTTATTTGTGGCACCCAAAGGGTACATGAACATAATCCAAAGGTTGAGAATATATATTCTTCCCAAGAACCAGGTCAATAGACTCGAAGATTCCTTTTGACATATCCAAATCTACCAAAAACCTAGCCACTAATCACTTTGAGTTGTCGAAAAAACTATCATCCACTGAGATCAAACTACCTAGTATATTCCAAAACGCTTAGATATCCTTTTCTGACCAGAATTCCATCGGGAGCCCTAGAAGTTTAACCCACATTGGGGACCTCTCCAAGGATTATAAGGAAGAATTGAACAAAGGGTGACATTTTTTAAGGGAGAGTGGGGAATTGTCCAAAAACCAAATCCTTTGATGATTTAAAGGGCATCCTCCTTAGATTTGAAAACAAACCCACACAAACCCCTCACCATACCATGAAAAATTGTAATGTAACAAAGGAGTAGGGAACAGACCTTGGAGATGCAAGAACTCAAAAGATCTGTGGAGATGTGTCGACCTATGAACTTTCCCACCAAGGAGGTATCTGTCAAATCTAATATATGGTCTAGTGAAACATCTTTGTCAACAACCATTGAACACCCCCACTCTGCTTGTAATCACCTTCCTTCTTTTTTGATCTCCGAGGAAGTATTTTTTGGTATCCCACTGCCATGTAATAGATTAAGATTGATATTTATTTCAATGAAACCCTCACCTTTCTCAAAGGGATGAGAAATAGAAGTGATTGGGTCACAAAACAAGGGTTTTGGAGAATGAAACGCTAATAGAGCATTGGAAAGGAACTCAGTCTCTGGACAAAAAACCTTATTAGCCTTTAACTCCTCACCACCTATCACCAACTCATTGAGCCCCATGGTAGTTGGGAAAGTCTCTAAAATACAAGTCTCGGGATTGGTTTTCATTAGAGGAGTACAATGAAAAACTATCATCCTTGGAATTGAATACAAAGAAGAGAGAGGCATTGTCACAAGTGACATCACATCGATAATTTTCTGGTCCTCTCCTCGCATTTAAAGATTTGGATAGCCACTTAACCAATGAGACGATGTCATGTGGAAACTCTTCTGACAAGGAGTCTTCATAGTAATCCACCAAGAATACAGAGTTGTACATGTCATCCATGCATTAAAAACCCTCCATAGTAAAAAATACATAGTATGAAAAACTTTATATTTTAAATATGAGTTACATTTATGCACTAAATCACTTTTCTCAAAATTTGATGTGATACCTTGCCACAATGATCAAATTTGAAGGGTTTGTCTTAATTTCAATTGGAAGGGTATAAATTAATTAGCATAGCAATAATTCAAATAACTACTTCTAGGAAACATATATAGTACAAATTCATTAGCTATTGAACTTGGAAGACAATGTAGATAATTGATGATGACAATACCACTAAGAGGTAAAAACAAATTGCTTCACAAGATTAAGTTTAACATTTATTCATTTTCTATTCAAATCTAATATGATATCTAAATCTAGACATTCATATGCTTTTCTAAAAATTATAGAAACAATGTAGCTTGAAAGGAAGGTAATTTGATTCTCTAGTCATTTCTTCTCTTCAACACCAGTATTAAAATTCTAAATTGTATCGTGCATTTACTATTTACTATGTAGAGAGTTAGTATCACTTCTTCATCCTTAGAGCCTAGCTTCAAAACTTAGAGCCTCATCTTCAAAACTTGAAGAGGAGTTTCCACATAACCAAAGTTAAGACACCTCTAAGACAAGCTGGAAACCAACTAATGTAATGTGACATGCTCAATTTTGATGTCTAATGGCCATACTTCACTTAATGGTTGCTAAGTGAATGTCTACATACAATTTGATGTGATACCTTGCTCCAAAAATATATAGGCATAGGCTAAACCCCAAACGAAAGGGACCTTTTCCGACTGTCACTAATCCCTGATTCCAACGTACATCCTCCGATAGGCAACAACGTTTATCCGTCCACTCCATCCATCCAAATGTCGTAACACAAACTGTTGTTACATTTGTGTCATCTCTCCCTCGAAATATGAGCAATCCCAGCATCCTTGACGATGAGCTGTAATGCATAGCGTCCATGGAATACATCCAACTGCCATGCCATGCAATGTGTCCATGGAATGCATCCATGCCATGCATATGAGTTGAAATTTGAACTGGTCAAATTTGCAGGTTGAAATTTGAACTTGGTAAAAAGGCGGGTTGAAGTTTGAAATTGGAAAAGAAGCGGTCTTTAAATTGAAATTGAGTTGAGTGAATATGTTTGTTTAATGGTTATTTGTCTCTTGAGCTCACTGATTCTGCAATTATTATTAGCTTTCCGGTTTGCAAACAATACCTCTTGTTAAACGCGTTCTTCTGAGCTTCGGCTCTCAGATTTCCAAGGTGTTGTCCTTTGGGTTTGGTACAGATTGGGGTTTTTGTTTCAAGGTTTTTTTAATGGTGATTCTGAATACAATGGAAACAACTGATATGCGATGGATGCAAATCTCCCCTCCATGGATGGTATGTGTGGGAAGATGGTAGCCTTTGGAGAAAACTCTGTGGCCAATTACAAAAGAGCTTAGTTTCATTAATGGTGAGTTCATGGATGGCCTTCATCCCAGTTTTCTTGCGGTCAACGACGTCAAAGTGGAGGGCAATAATGAAAGTTTTGCGGCTCCAAATTCTTGTGGGATTCTTGCAAATCAGAGAGTTGTTTATGGGAATCTATAGGTGATTTGGACGGCCCATCTGTAACTAAATTTGTTTAAAAATAAGTGGGTTTATTTTCTAGAATTATCTTACTGATAATTTATTCTTCGAAGTGATATATATATGATGGGCATTATTTCGAAACTAAACTATGGTTAATCATCAATATTTGGAACTATGACTGGCCTCAGTTTCAAACTAGATAAAGATTCAACCCTAAATGTTTTTTAATTGCAATGCACTTTTGGGAAATCAAATCAACCCCTATATGGAATCAAAATTTTGGATTCTCTCTGTAATATATTTTCAATCACTATGGCATCTTTTGATAACGTTTGTGCTGCTAATTTCAATACATTTCTACTACAATTCTAGCTTCAATATTTATGTTACACTGTGTACAGGCCAGCTTTAGGCTCATCTTTCTCTCATGGTCAATCAAATTGCCTTGACATACTTTGAACAAATATAAAAATATAAAAATATCATACTCTCGAAATCATGATGTCTAAATTTGTGTGTTCTTGGCACTCAGTGAAAGGTGGTTGTTGAGTGCAATCTATGTCGTATAAATTTCTCAACAATTTAATGTCAACTAGGAGCTCGTAAGCTTAGAGGCACAACACAATATGTGCGAGGATTTGAAGTTGTCTATCCTAAACTACTAAATCAAAGAACGTAAAGATAAAATAACATGAATATACAAATAACAAATTTTACCTACTATATACAACACATAGGTGTACTGGCATCAGTGCATGGGGGCCCTTCCATCCTTTAGTAAGTACACCATAATCTTAACACAAAATAGAGATCAAAATGGAAGCATGTCTTGTATTCAAAAGAATATGATTACATCTTCATTCCAATATAAAATCTCCTCTCGACTAACCTCAAGAACCAACATATCAATTCAAAACATGAGAATTTCCCAAACTTCACACCTATATCTATATATCCTTTTGAAAGGAGAAGGCTCTCCTATTTATACAAGAACATAAGAAACTACCCCATTAATGGAGATCCACTACTCTCTCCCTAGATCCATAAAAATCTTATATAGTTACAACCAAATGGAAAATGATGAGACACATATTCTCTTTGACCTTTATCCAAATCTTCTTCCATATCTTGAAGGGAATTCGAATTTGAGTATTGGAGGCCACATAAGAATGTCTTGGAAGCTTCCAAATCACCTACACATGTCACCAAACTCATTATAATTGTTAGGTATAAGTATAAGTATATTATTTTCTAAAGTTTAACCACAAATCCACTTAAAAATGTT
>JZKD02S0931449.1:152684-176576 GCA_000966675.3 Picea glauca
AGATCTAGAGGTCATAGTTTCAGAGGTCATAGTTCCAGAGGGCGTAGTTCCACAAGTCACAGTTCCACAGGTCATAGCTCTAGAGGTCATAGTTCTAGAGGGCATAGTTTCACAGGTCATAGTTCCAGAGGGCGTAGTTCCACAAGTCACAGTTCCAGAGGTCATAGTTCCAAAGGCCATAGTTCTACAGGTCATAGTTCCAGAGACCGTAGTTCCACAGGTCATAGTTCCACAGGTCACAGTTCTATAGGGCGTAATTCCAGAGGTCATGGTTTAAGAGGTCATATTTCTAGAGGGCGTAGTTCCAAAGGTCATAGTTCCAGAGGGAATAGTTCCACAGGTCATAGTTCCATAGGTCAGAGTTCCACAGGTCACAGTTCTATAGGGCGTAATTCTAGAGGTCATAGTTCCATAGAGCATAGTTCCACAATTCATAGTTCCATAGGTCATAGTTCCAGAGGGCGTAGTTCCACAGGTCATAGTTCCAAAGGGTGTAGTTCCACAAGTCATAGTTTCAGAGGGCGTAGTTCCACGAGTCATATTTCCAGAGGGTGTAGTTCCAAAGGGCGTAGTTCCATAGGTCATAGTTCCAGAGGGCAGAGTTCCACAGGCCATAGTATCATAGGGCGTAGTTCCACAAGTCATAGTTCTACATGGCGTAGCTCCAGAGGTCATATTTCTGCAGAGCGTAGTTCCAGAGGGCGTAGTTCCACACGTCATAGTTTTATAGGGCATAGTTCCACAGGTCATATTTCGAGAGGGCGTACTTCCACAGGTCATAGTTCCACAGGTCATAGTTCTACATGGCATAGTTCTAGAATTCATAGTTCCAGAGGTCATAGTTCTAGAGTGCGTAGTTCCTCAAGTCACAGTTCCACGGGTCATAATTCCAGAGGTCACAGTTCCAGAGGGTGTAGTTCCAGAGGTCATAGTTCTAGAGGTCTTAGTTGCAGAGGTCATAGTTCCAGAGGGCATAGTTCCAAAAGTCATAGTTCCAGAGGGCATAGTTCCATAAGTCATAGTTCTAGAGGGCATAGTTCCATAGGTCATAGTTCCAGAGGGCGTAGCTCCATAGGTCATAGTTCAACAGTTCATAGTTCCACAGGTCATAGTTCCATAGGTCATAGTTCCAAAGGGCATAGTTCCAGAGGGCGTAGTTCCATAAGTCACAATTCCAGAGGTCATAGTTTCAAAGGTCATAGTTCCAGAGGGTGTAGTCCCATAGGTCAAAGTTCCATAGGTCATAGATCCAGAGGGTGTAGTTCCACAGGTCATAGTGCCACATGTCGCAGTTCCATAAACCATAGTTCTACAGGGCGTAGTTCTAGAGGGAATAGTTCCAAAGGTCATAGTTCCAGAGGGCGTAGTTCCATAAGTCATAGTTTCAGAGGTCATAGTTCCAGAGGGCGTAGCTCCACCGGTCATAGTTCCAGAGTGCGTAGTTCCACATGTCATAGTTTCAGAGGGCGTAGTTCCACAGGTCATAGTTCCAGTGGATATAGTTCCAGAGGTCATAGTTCCAGAGGGTGTAGTTCCACAGGTCATAGTTCCAGAGGGCATAGTTCCACAAGTCACAGTTCCACAAGTCATAGTCCCAGAGGTCACAGTTCTAGAAGGCGTAGTTCCAGAGGTCATAGTTCTAGAGGTCATAGTTCCAGAGGTCATAGTTACAGAGGGCATAGTTCTACATGTCATAGTTCTAGAGGGCGTAGTTCCATAGGTCATAATTCCATAGGTCATAGTTCCACAGGTCATAGTTTCATAGGTCATAGTTCTAGAGGTCATAGCTCCAGAGAGCGTAGTTCTAGAGGGCATAGTTCCACAAGTCACAATTCCACAGGTCATAGTTCCAGAGGTCATAGTTCCAGAGGGTGTAGTTCCACAGGTCAAAGTTTTACAGGTCATAGTACCAAAGGGTGTAGTTCCACAGGTCATAGTTCCACAGGTCATAGTTCCACAGGTCACAGTTCCATAGGTCATAGTTCTACAGAGCGTAGTTCCAGAGGGCATAGTTCCAGAGGGAGTAGTTCCACAAGTCACAGTTCCATAGGTCATAGTTCCACAAGTCATAGTTCCAGAGGGTGTAGTTCCATAGGTCATAGTTCTAGAGGGTGTAGTTCCATAGGTCATAGTTTCAGAGGGCATAGTTCCACAGGTCATAGTTCAACAGGTCACAGTTCCACAGGTCATGGTTCCATAGGTCATAGCTCTACAAGGCATAGTTCTAGAGGTCATATTTACATAGGTCATAGTTCCAGAGGGTGTAGTTCTACAAGTCACAGTTCCACAGGTCATAGTTCCAGAGGTCATAGTTCCATAGGGCGTAGTTCCAGAGGTCATAGTTCCATAGGTCACAATTCCAGAGGGTGTAGTTCCAGAGGTCATAGTTCTAGAGGTCATAGTTCTAGAGGGCGTAGTTCCAAAGGTCATAGTTCCAGAGGGCATAGTTCCACAGGTCATAGTTCCACAGTTCAGAGTTCCATAGGTCATAGTTCTATAGGGAATAATTCTAGAGTTCATAGTTCCAGAGGTCATAGTTCCATAGGGCGTAGTTCCACAAGTCACAGTTCCACAGGTCATAGTTCCAGAGGGTGTAATTCCATAGGTCATATTTCCAGACGGTGTAGTTCCACAGGCCATATTTACAGAGGGCGTAGTTCCAGAGGGTGTAGTTCTAGAGGGCACAGTTCCATAGGTCATAGTTCCATAGGTCATAGTTCCACAGGTCATAGTTCTACAGGGACTAGTTCCAGAGGTCATAGTTCTACAGGGCATAGTTCAAGAGGGCATAGTTCCATAGGTCATAGTTCCAGAGGGCGTATTTCCACAGGTCATATTTCGAGAGGATGTAGTTCCACAAGTCATATTTCAAGAGGGCGTAGTTCCACAGGTCATATTTCAAGAGGGCGTAGTTCCACAGGTCATAGTTCCACAGGTCATAGTTCCACAGGTCATAGTTCCAGAGGTCATAGTTCCATAGGGCATAGTTCTAGAGGGCATAGTTCCGCAAGTCAGAATTCCACAGGTCATAGTTCGAGAGGTCATAGTTCCAGAGGGCGTAGTTCAACAGATCAAATTTCCACAGGTCATAGTTCTAGAGGGCGTAGTTCCACAGGTCATAGTTTTAGAGGTCATAGTTCTAGAGGGTGTAGTTCCAGAGGTCATAGTTCCAGAGGGCATAGTTCCACAGGTCATAGTTCCACAGTTCACAGTTCCATAGGTCATAGTTCTATATGGCATAATTCTAGAGATCTTAGTTCTAGAGGTAATAGTTCCACAGGGTGTAGTTCCACAAGTAACAGTTCCACAGGTCATAGTTCTGGAGGGCGTAATTCCATAGGTCATAGTTCCAGATGGTGTAGTTCCATAGGTCATATTTCCAGAAGGCATAGTTCCAGAGGGTGTAGTTCTAGAGGGCGTAGTTCCATAGGTCATAGTTAAACAAGGCATAGTTCTTCAGGGAGTAGTTCCAGAGGTCATAGTTCTACAGGGCATAGTTCAAGAGGGTGTAGTTCCATAGGTCATAGTTCCAGAGGGCGTATTTCCATAGGTCATATTTCGAGAGGGTGTAGTTCCACAGGTCATATTTCCAGAGGGCGTAGCTCCACAGGTCATAGTTCTACAAGGCAAAGTTCTAGAGGTCATAGTTGTAGAGGTCATAGTTAGAGGGCATAGTTCCAGAGGTCATAGTTCCACAAGTCATAGTTCTAGAGGTCACAGTTCCAGAGGGCATAGTTCTAGAGGCCATAGATCTAGAGGTCATAGTTCCAGAGGGCATAGTTCCACATGTCATAGTTCTAGAGGGTGTAGTTCCATAGGTCATAGTTCCATAGCTCATAGTTCCACAACTCATAGTTCCACAACTCATAGTTCCAGAGGTCATAGTTCCAGAGGGCATAGTTCTAGAGGGAATAGTTCCACTAGTCAGAATTCCACAGGTCATAGTTCAAGAGGTCATAGTTCCAGAGGGCGTAGTTCCACAGATCAAATTTCCACAGGTCATAGTTCCAGAGGGCATAGTTCCACAGGTCATAGTTCCAGAGGGCCTAGTTCCACAGGTGATAGTTCCACAGGTCACAGTTCCACAGGACATAGTTCTACAGGGCATAGTTCTTGAGGGCATAGTTCCAGAGGTCATAGTTTTAGAGGGCATAGTTCCACAAGTCATAGTTCCAGAGGTCATAGTTCCAGAGGGCGTAGTTCCACAGGTCATAGCTACAGAGGGAGTAGTTCCACAGGTCATAGTTCCACAGGTCATATTTCTACAGGCGTAGTTCTAGAGGTCATAGTTCCAGAGGTTATAGTTCTAGAGGGCATAGTTCCACAAGTCAAAGTTCCACAGGTCATAGTTCCAGAGGTCATAGTTCCAGAGGGCATAGTTCCATAGGTCATAGTTCCAGAGGGCATAGTTCCACAGGTCATAGTTCCATAGGCCACAATTCCATAGAGCATAGTTCCAGAGGTCATAGTTCTAGAGGTCATAGTTCCAGAGGCCATAGTTCCAGGGGGCATAGTTCCACAGGTACTAGTTCCACAGGTCACAGTTCCACAGGTCATGGTTCTATAGGGCGTAATTCTAGAGGTCATAGTTCCATAGGTCATAGTTCCATAGGGTGTAGTTCTATAAGTCATAGTTCCACAGGTGATAGTTCTAGAGGGCGTAGTTCCATAGGTCATAGTTCCAGAGGGTGTAGTTCCACAGGTGATAGTTCTAGAGGGTGTAGTTCTAGAGGTCATATTTCCAAAGGGCATAGTTCTAGAGGGCGTAGTTCCAGAGGTCATAGTTCCAGAGGGCGTAGTTGCATAAGTCATAGTTCCATAGGGCGTAGTTCCACAGGTCATATTTCCAAAGGTCATAGTTCTACATGGTGTAGTTATAGAGGTCATAGTTCCATAGGGCATAGTTCCATAGGGCATAGTTGAACAGGTCATAGTTTTACAATGCATAGTTCCACCAATCATATTTCAAGAGGGCATAGTTCCACAAGTCATAGTTCGAGAGGGCATAGTTCCATAGGTCATAGTTCCACAGGTCATAGTTCTACAGGGCATAGTTCTAGAGGTCATAGTTCCAAAGGTCACAGTTCCAGAGGGCGTAGTTCCACAAGTCACAGTTCCTTAGGCCATAGTTCCATAGGTCACAGTTCCAGAGAGCGTAGTTCTAGAGGTCATATTTCTAGAGGTCATAGTTGCAGAGGTGATAGTTCCAGAGGGCATACTTCCACAGGTCATAGTTCTAGAGGGCATAGTTCCAGAGGTCATAGTTCCATAGGTCATAGTTCCACAGGTCATAGTTATAGAGGTCATAGTTCCAGAGGTCATAGTTCCAGAGGGCATAGTTCCAGAGGGTGTAGTTCCACAGGTCACAATTCTAGAGGTCATAGTTCCATAGGGTGTAGTTCCATAGGTCAAAGTTCCACAGGTCATAGTTCCAGAGGGTGTAGTTCCACAGGTCATAGTTCCACAGGTCATAGTTCCACAGGGCATAGTTCTATAGGGAATAGCTCTAGAGGGAATTGTTCTGGAGGTTGTAGTTCCAGAGGGCATAGTTCTACAAGTCATAGTTCCACGGGTCATAGTTCCAGAGGTCATAGTTCCAGAGGACATAGTTTCAAAGGTCATAGTTCCAGAGTGCGTAGTTCCACAGGTCATAGTTCCAGAGGTCGTAGTTCCAAGGGTCATAGTTCTAGAGGGCCTAGTTCCATAGGTCATAGTTCCAGAGTTCATAGTTCCAGAGGGCGTAGCTCCATAAGTCACAATTCCACAGGTCATAGTTCCAGAGGGTGTAGTTCCACAGGTTAAAGTTCCACGGGTCATAGTTCCAGAGGGCGTAGTTTCACAGGTCACAGTTCCACAGGTCATAGTTCTACAGGGCGTAGTTCCACAGGTGATAGTTCCATAGTCCATAGTTCTACAGGGAGTAGTTCTAGAGGGAATAGTTCTAGAGGTCATAGTTTCAAAGGGCGTAGTTTGGAACTATAACTTGTGTAACTATGCAATCTCGAACTATGACCTGTGGAACTACACCCTCTGTAACTATGACCTATGGAACTACGCCCTCTAGAACTATGCCCTCTGGAACTATGACCTCTGGAACTCTTACCTGTGGAACTGTGACTTGTGGAACTATGCCTTCTGCAACTATGACCTCTAGAAGTACACCCTGTAGAACTATGACCTGTGGAACTATGACATGTGGAACTATGCCCTCTAGAACTATGATCTGTGGAGCTTTGACCTATGGAACTATGCCCTTTGGAACTATGACCTTTGGAACTATGACCTGTGGAATTGTGACTTATGGAACTATGACCTCTGGAACTAAGACCTATGGAACTATGACCTCTAGAAATATGCCCTGTACAACTATAACCTGTGGAATTATTACGTGTGGAACTATGACCTATGGAACTACGTCCTCTGAAAATATGACCTATGGAACTATGCCCTCTGGCACTATGAGCTCTAGAACAATGACCTCTGGAACTATGCCCTTTGGAACTATGACGTCTAGAACTATGACCCATGGAACCGTGACTTGTGGAACAATGCCCTCTGGAACTATGACCTTTAGAACTACGCCTTGTGGAACTATGACCTGTGGAACTATGCCCTCTCGAAATATGACCTGTGGAACTACGCCCTCTCAAAATATGACCTATCGAACTACGCCCTATAAACCTATGACCTGTGGAACTACACACTCTGGAAATATGCCCTCTAGAAATATGACCTTTGGAACTACGCCATGTAGAACTATGACTTGTGGAACTATGACCTATGGAACTATGCCCTATGGAACTCTGACCTATGGAATTACGCCCTCTGGAACTATGACCTGTGGAACTATGCCCTCTGGAACTACGCACTATAGAAATATGACCTCTGGAACTACGCCCTCTAGAACTATGACCTGTGGAACTACAGCCTTTGGAAATATGACCTGTGGAACTACGCCCTCTAGAACTATGACCTATGGAACTATGACTTGTGGAACTACGCCCTATGAAACTATGACCTCTAGAACTGTGACCTCTAGAATTATGCCCTGTAGAACTATGACCTGTGGAACTATGACCTGTTGAAGTATGACTCGTGGAACTATGCCCTTTGGAACTATGACCTCTGGAACTACGCTCTCTGGAACTATGACCTCTAGAACTATAACCTCTGGAACTAAGCTCTCTGTAACTATGACCTGTGGAACTATGACTTGTGGAACTACGTCGTCCAGAACTATGACCCCTAGAACTACGCCCTCTAGAACTATGACCTCTAGAACTATGACCTGTGGAACTGTGACTTGTGGAACTACGCCCTTTGGAACTATGACCTCTGGAATTATGACCTCTAGAATTACGCCCTGTACAACTATGACCTGTGGAACTATGGCCTATGGAACTATGACATGTGGAACTACACCCTCTGGAACTATGACATGTGGAACTATGCCCTTTGGAACTATGACCTGTGGAATTGTGACTTCTGGAACTACGCCCTCTGGAACTATGACCTTTGAAACTATGCCCTATGGAACTATGACCTATGGAACTATGACCTTTGGAACTACATCCTCTGGAACTATGACTTGTGGAAATTTGACATGTGGAACTACGCCCTCTGGAACTATGACCTCTGAAACTATGACTTGTGGAATTGTGACTTGTGGAACTACACCATCTTGAACTACACCCTCTGGAACTATGACCTCTGGAACTATGACCTCTAGAACTATGACCTATGGAACTATGACATGTGGAACTATGACCTATGGAACTACGCCCTCTGGAACTATGACCTGTGAAACTATGCCCTCTGGAACTATGACCTCTGGAACTATGAACTATCGAACTATGACCTCTGGAACTACGCCCTTTGGAACTGTGACCTCTAGAACTATGACCTGTGGAACTGTGACCTCTGGAACTATGACCTCTAGAACTACGCCCTGTAGAACTATGACCTATCGAACTATGACCTGTGGAACTACGCCCTCTCAAAGTATGACCTGAGGAACTATGCCCTCTCGAAATATGACCTCTAGAAATACGCCCTTTGGAACTATGACCTATGGAACTATGCCCTCCTGAACTACACCCTCTTGAACTATGACCTCTGAAACTATGCCCTGTAGAACTATGACCTGTGGAATTATGACCTGTGGAATTAGGCCCTTTGGAACTATGACCCATGGAACTACGCCCTCTAGAACTAGGCCCTCTGCAACTACGCCCTCTGCAACTATGACCTGTGGAACTACACCCTCTAGAACTACGACCTATGGAATTACACCCTCCAGAACTATGACCTGTGGAACTGTGACTTGTGGAACTACTCCCTATGGAACTATGACCTCTAGAACTATGACCTCTATAATTACGCCCTATAGAACTATGACCTATGGAACTGTGACCTGTGGAACTATGACCTGTGGAACTAAGCCCTCTGGAACTATGACCTCTGGAACTACGCCCTCTAGAACTATGACCTCTGGAACTACGCCCTCTAAAATTGTGACCTATGGAACTATGACTTGTTGAACTACACCATCTGGAACTATGACCTCTGGAACTATGACCTGTGGAACTAGACTTGTGGAACTACGCCCTCTGGAACTATGACCTCTGTAACTATGACCTCTATAACTACGCCCTGTAGAACTATGACCTGTGGAACTACACCCTCTGGAACTATTACCTGTGGAACTATGCCCTTTGGAACTATGACCTTTGGAACTACACCCTCCAGAACTATGACCTGTGGAACTATGACCTATGGAACTGTGACTTGTGGATCTACTCCCTCTGGAACTATGACCTCTGGAACTATGCCCTCTAGAACTATGCCTTGTAGAACTATGACCTGTGGAACTGTGACCTGTGGAACTATGACCTGTCGAACTACGCCCTCTGGAACTATGACTTGTGGAACTACACCCTCTGGAACTATGACCTGTTGAATTGTGGCTTGTGGAACTACACCCTCTAGAGCTACACCCTATGGAGCTATGACCTCTAGAACTATGACCTGTGGAACTATGACCTGTGGAACTATGACCTGTGGAACTATGACCTATGGAACAACACCCTATGGAACTATGACCTGTGGAACTATGCGCTATGGAACTATGATCTATGGAACTACGCCCTCTATAACTATGACCTGTGGAACTATGACCTCTGCAACTATGACCTCTAGAACTAGGACCTCTGGAACTATGACCCATGGAACTGTGACTTGTGTAACTACACCCTCTAGAACTATGACCTTTGGAACTACGCTCTCTTGAAATATGACCTGTGGAACTACGCCCTATAAAACTATGACTTGTGGAACTACGCCCTCTAGAAATATGACCTCTGGAACTATGCCATGTAGAACTATGACCTGTGGAGCTATGACCTGTGGAACTATGCCCTATGGAACTATGACTTGTGGAACTACGCCCTCTGGAACTATGACCTTTGGAACTATGCCATCTAGACTACGCCCTCTGGAAATATGACCTCTGGAACTACGAACTCTGGAGCTATGACTTGTGGAACTACACCCTTTGGAACTATGACCTATGGAACTACACCCTTTGGAACTATGACGTGTGCAACTATGACTTGTGGAGCTACACCCTATGGAACTATGACCTTTGAAACTATGACCTCTAGAATTACGCCCTATAGAACTATGACCTGTGGAATTGTGACCTATGTTACTATGACCTGTGGAACTATGCCCTCTGGAACTATGACCTCTAGAACTACACCCTCTAGAGCTATGACCTCTAGAACTATGACCTATGGAACTACGCCCTCTAGAACTGTGACCTGTGGAACTATGACCTATGGAACTACGCCCTCTGGAACTATGACCTGTGGAACTACGCCCTCTAGAACTATGACCTCTAGAACTATGACCTGTGGAACTGTGACTTGTGTAACTACACCCTCTGGAACTATGAACTCTAGAACTAGGCCCTGTATAAATATGACCTGTGGAACTGTGACCTGTGGAACTATGACCTTTGGAACTACGCCCTCTGGATCTATGACCTGTGGAACTATGACCTTTGAAACTACGCCCTCTGGAACTATGACCTATGGAACTACACCCTCTGGAACTATGACCTTTGGAACTATGACCTTTGGAACTATGACCTCTAGAACTGTGACTTGTGGAACTACGCCCTTTGGAACTATGACCTCTGGAACTATGCCCGCTAGAACTACGCCCTGTAGAACTATAACCTGTGGAACTGTGAACTATGGAACTATGACCTGTGGAACTACGCCCTCTGGAACTATGGCCTGTGGAACTACACCCTCTGGAACTATGACCTTTGGAACTATGACCTCTGGAACTATGACCTGTAGAATTGTGACTTGTGGAACTACGCCCTCTAGAACTACCCCCTCTAGAACTATGACCTCTAGAACTATGAGTTGTGGAACTATGACCTATGGAACTATGACCTGTGGAATTATGACCTATGGAACTACGCCCTCTGGAATTATGACTAGTGGAACTATGCCCTCTGGAACTATGACCTCTAGAACTATGACTTCTGGAACTACACCCTTAGGAACTGTGACCTCTGGGACTATGGCCTGTTGAACTGTGACTTGTAGAACTATGCCCTTTGGATCTATGACCTTTGGAACTACTCCCTCTGGAACTATGACCTCTAGAACTATGACCTGTGGAACTACGCCCTCTGGAACTATGACCTCTGGAACTACGACCTATAGAACTATGACCTGTGGAACTATGATCTGTGGAACTACACCCTATGGAACTATGACCTATGGAACTATGCCCTCTGGAACTATGACCTGTGGAACTATGACCTGTGGAACTACGCCCTATGCAACTATGACCTCTAGAACTATGACCTCTAGAATTATGCCTTGTATAACTATGACCTGTGGAACTGTGACCTGTTGAACTGTGACTTGTGGAACTATGCCCTCTGGAACTATGACCTCTGGAACTACGCTCTCTGGAACTATGACTTCTAGAACTATGACCTTTGGAACTAAGTTCTCTGTAACTATGACTTGTGGAACTATGACCTCTGGAACTATGACCCGTTGAACTGTGACTTGTGGAACTACGCCCTTTGGAACTATGACCTCTGGAACTATGCCCTGTAAAACTATGACCTGTGGAACTATGGCCTATGGAACTATGACCTGTAGAACTATGCCCTCTGGAACTATGACCTGTGGAACTACGCCCTTTGGAACTATGGCCCGTGGAACTATGACTTGTGGAACTATGCCCTCTAGAACTATGACCTCTGAAACTATGCCCTGTGGAACTATGACCTATGGAACTATGACCTGTGGAACTACATCCTCTGGAACTATGACTTGTGGAACTTTGACATGTGGAACTACGCCCTCTGGAACTATGACCTCTGGAACTATGACCTGTGGAATTGTGACTTGTGGAACTACACCATCTTGAACTACGCCCTCTGGAACTATGACCTCTGGAACTATGACCTATGGAAATATGACATGTGGAACTATGACCTATGGAACTACGCCCTCTGGAACTATGACCTGTGGAACTATGCCCTCTGGAACTATGACCTCTGGAACTATGAACTATTGAACTATGACCTCTGGAACTACGCCCTTTGGAACTGTGACCTCTAGAACTATGACCTGTGGAACTGTGACCTCTGGAACTATGACCTCTAAAACTACGCCCTATAGAACTACGACCTATCAAACTATGACCTGTGGAAGTACGCCCTCTCGAAATATGACCTGTGGAACTATGCCCTCTCAAAATATGACCTCTGTAAATATGCCCTCTGGAACTATGACCTGTGGAACTATGCCCTCTTGAACTACACCCTCTTGAACTATGACCTCTGAAACTATGCCCTGTGGAATTATGACCTGTGGAATTAGGCCCTCTGGAACTATGACCCGTGGAACTACGCCCTCTCCAACTACGCCCTCTGGAACTATGACCTGTGGAACTACACCCTCTAGAACTATGACCTGTGGAATTACACCCTCCGGAATTATGACCTGTGGAACTGTGACTTATGGAACTACCCCCTATGGAACTATGACCTCTGGAACTATGACCTCTAGAATTACGCCCTATAGAACTATGACCTATGGATCTGTGATCTGTGGCAATGTGACCTGTGTAACTATGCCCTCTGGAACTATGACCTCTGGAACTACGCCCTCTAGAACTATGACCTCTACAACTATGACCTCTGAAACTATGCCTTCTAAAATTGTAACCTATGGAACTATGACCTGTGGAACTACGCNATGACCTCTGGAACTATGACCTGTGGAACTGTGACTTGTGGAACTACGCCCTCTGGAACTATGACCTCTGTAACTATGACCTCTAGAACTACGCCCTGTAGAAATATGACCTGTGGAACTATGACCTGTGGAACTACGCCCTCTGGAACTATTACCTCTGGAACTACACCCTCTGGAGCTATGACCATTGGAGCTACACCCTCCAGAACTATGAGCTGTGGAACTGTGACTTGTGGATCTACTCCCTCTAGAAATATGACCTCTGGAACGATGCCCTCTAGAACTATGCCCTGTAGAACTATGACCTGTTGAACTGTGACCTGTGGAACTATGACCTATGGAACTATGCCCTCTGGAACTATGACTTGTGGAACTACACCCTCTGGAACTATGACCTCTGGAACTATGACCTGTTGAATTGTGACTTGTGGAACTACACCCTCTAGAGCTACACCCTATGGAACTATGACCTCTAGAACTATGACTTGTGGAACTATGACCTATGGAACAACGCCCTCTGGAACTATGACCTGTGGAACTATGCCCTTTGGAACTATGACCTATGGAACTACGCCCTCTATAACTATGACCTGTGGAACTATGACCTCTGCAACTATGACCTCTGGAACTGAGACCTCTGGAACTATGACCCGTGGAACTGTGACTTGTGGAACTACGCCCTCTAGAACTATGACCTTTGGAACTATGACTTCTAGAACTACGCCTTGTAGAACTATGACCTGTTGAACTATGACCTGTGGAAGCACGCCCTCTCGAAATATGACCTGTGGAACTACGCCCTCTCGAAATATGACCTATGGAACTACTGCCTATAAAACTATGACCTGTGGAACTACGCCCTCTGGAACTACACCCTCTAGAAATATGACCTCTGGAACTATGCCATGTAGAACTATGACCTGTGGAACTATGACCCGTGGAACTATGCCCTATTGAACTATGGCCTGTGGAACTACGCCCTCTGGAACTATGACCTTTGGAACTACACCATCTAGACTATGCCCTCTGGAAATATGACCTCTGGAACTACGACCTCTGGAGCTATGACCTGTGGAACTACACCCTTTGGAACTATGACCTCTGGAACTACACCCTCTGAACTATGACCTATGCAACTATGACTTGTGGAACTATGCCATATGGAACTATGACCTTTGGAACTATGACCTCTAGAATTACGCCCTATAGAACTATGACCTGTGGAATTGTGACCTATGGAACTATGACCTGTGGAACTATGCCTTCTGGAACTATGACCTCTGGAACTACACCCTCTGGAACTATGACCTCTAGAACTATGACCTATGGAACTACGCCCTCTAGAACTGTGACCTGTGGAACTATGACCTATGGAACTACGCCCTCTGGAACTATGACCTCCAAAACTATGACCTCTAGAACTATGACTTGTGGAACTGTGACTTGTGTAACTACGCCCTCTGGAACTATGACCTCTAGAACTAGGCCCTATATAACTATGACCTGTGGAACTGTGACCTGTGGAACTATGACCTTTGGAACTACGCCCTTTGGAACTATGACCTGTGGAACTACACCCTCTGGAACTATGACCTTTGGAACTATGACCTTTGGAACTATGACTTGTGGAACTACGCCCTTTGGAACTATGACCTCTGGAACTATGCCCTCTAGAACTACGCCCTATAGAACTATAACCTGTGGAACTGTGAACTATGGAACTATGACCTGTGGAACTACGCCCTCTGGAACTATGGCTTGTGGAACTACACCCTCTGGAACTATGACCTCTGGAACTATGACCTATAGAATTGTGACTTGTGGAACTACGCCCTTTGGAACTACCCCCTCTGGAACTATGACCTCTAGAACTATGACCTATGGAACTATGACCTATGGAATTATGATCTATGGAACTACACCCTCTGGAATTATGACCAGTGGAACTATGCCCTCTGAAACTATGACCTCTTGAACTATGACCTCTGGAACTACGTCCTTAGGAACTGTGACCTCTGGGACTGTGATCTGTTGAACTGTGACTTGTAGAACTACGCCCTTTGAATCTATGACCTCTGGAACTACGCCCTCTGGAACTATGACCTCTAGAACTATGACCTGTGGAACTATGCCCTCTGGAACTATGACCTCTGGAACTACCACCTGTAGAACTATGACCTGTGGAACTATGACCTGTGGAACTACGCCCTCTGGAACTATGACTTGTGGAACTACTCCCTTTAGAACTATGACCTATGGAACTACGCCCTCTGGAACTATGACCTCTGTAACTATGCCCTGTGGAACTGCACCCTCTGGAACTATGACCTGTGGAACTACACCCTCTCGAACTACGCCCTATGGAACTATGACCTCTGGAACTATGACCTCTGGAACTATGCCCTTTGGAACTACGCCCTCTGGAAACTATGACCTCTGGAACTATGCCTTCTAAAACTATGACCTGTGGAACTACGCCCTCTGGAACTATGACCTGTGAAACTATTTTTTTTTTAAACTAATATTGTTTACTATTTTTAATCTCTTTTTGTTTTCGCATATATCAAAATACTAGAATACATACTTCTCTTGTTTCTGCTATAACTTTTCGTCGACTTAACCAATTCTAAAATGAGTTATATACTGCACTAGAGAAGACTGATATCTACGATCTAAAAGAAGAAAATAAATTATTTTGATCATGTTAATACCCTCTTAGCCTGAACAAAAAAAGGCGTTGTAATTTCAATGACATATTGACTTTCATAATTAAAAAAAATGGGTTCTTTACAATTATACAAGTTTTTGGAAGGAAATTTCATCGTTAAGGTGCTCAACACCTAAACCAAGACATATACCTTATATTTTGCTGGAAAAATAACATACCACTGTTAGAAAAAATCAAATTTCACACAGTTATTCACAATTTCTATGAATACAAGTTGTGCATTAAAACTAATTCAATTTCCTACCTTTCATCTTGTGACACCATATTCAAATTCATTGTAAAAGTACCTTGAATAATCTCTCAAAGTTAATATATTGTTGTTTTTCCATGTTTGCATTGCCACTAATGCGTCATGAGAGACCATCATTAGCTTGCACTCACTCTTTTCCATTTTTTTCATTTAGCAAAGACAAACGAGCATAGATTTTAACAAAGGTTTTCTTATCGATACACCTAAAAAACTACTCTATAGTACATTCTACCAATGCATACAATACAATGTACATTGCATTAGTGATACTAGGCACATCATGGAGAGTTAAATTTAAAAATAAAAGTAAAATATTACTTCAAATTTTATAAAACATTTTATTTTTAAAAGATTGATATTCAAAAGGCCATAAACATATAACCAAGTTGAAACACATTTATATAAGGGGCATCGCTAAAGAGTTAAGTAATAAATCATATTTCAAAATAATAATTCATGATGCTTACCACTTTATATTTTATTAATTTAAAATAATTTCTGGCTAGTATTCTATGGACATATAATCCTACTAATGCATCAAGATCCAACATAGACCACAATAGGCTTAAAAAAATTACCAAATCAATTTTTCATTTTTATTATCCCTTTTCATTCACCATTACTTTTAGTTTATTTTTAAATTTGTTAAAACCTTTTTAATTTAATTTGTTAAGACAAGATTAGGTAAATTTTTTGTTACATCTTAATTTACATTTTCATAGTTATAGTTTTCAAATTTAAATTGTAAATGTGTAATTTTTTCTTTTTCTTCTTTTTTTAAATGTGGACGATCCTCTATATGTTTAAGCATGGCAATGATCCATAACATTATATAATCATTTGGATATGATTAACTCACCAATATATTGCGATATTTGTTGCAATGCATAAGGTTATAAAGCATCAATGAAGACTAATTAGTTCTATAACTTAAATGAAAGTGAGAACCTAAGTCCATAGTTCAAAGTTCAAAAAGATAAGTGATAAATATCTTGCTTTATTGAATGGTAGTATGTTGCTCAAGTATATGTTGTATGAAATGTATATCATTTTCTATTTGGTGTGGCTTGGTCATGATCTTAAAAATAGATTATTATTATTATTATTATTGTGTTTTAAAAAAATGGAAACACAATAAACTCTACCTCTATCAAATAACCATAAACTCCAGTATTTGAAAATTGAAATGATAATTTATATTATAATAAAATAAAGTCAACTCCACTATGATATATTGCTGCATACTGGAGGATGTACCTTAAAATCAAAGATTGGCGGCAGTCGGAAAAGATCCCTTTCGTTTGGGGTTTAGCCTAAGCCAAATATATATAATACAAACATATTGGCTGCTCGCCGACATTACTTTTCTGAAACGTTTCTCTGATTGGATTTCCAAAAGTACAGATACTATTATACGTCAGTATGATTGCATTTAAAGTAGACTTAGATGACGTCCCTGGCCTCTTGGCGTCGGCGTATTGGAGAGGCTTCAGAGTCAATGATTAATCAAGCAACATGGACCAGCGGGCCCTTAAGGTAATGCAAAAGTAATACAGTAGAACCATCACTAACCATCACTTCTCGTTTAATTGTTTCATGTTTTTTGTTTTTTTTTTAAAGAATTTAGGAATATAAATTTGTAATAAAATTATATTTTTTTTGAGTTGTTGTTTAAATTGTAATTTAAAATTATTTAATTTGATCAAATATATTTGAAAAATATATTGAAAAAAAATAAAAATTAATATTTAGATTATTATTATTCTTATTTTTATTATTGTTTATTATTATACTTGAAATGATTTGATTGCATAATCATTATTTAAGTTTTATAAGATAACACAATTGATGAGACGTGCTCACACTTTTTTCATAAAATAAGGGAGAGGTCACCAATTGCAGCCTTGTATCTCTAGGATTAACCTGGAGAATTATTGGAGTTTTTCGTGCCTATTTTCTCTGTGAAAAAAAATTCATTATTCATATTATTATATTTTTTAATTGACAATTTAATTGCTAAAGTTTAAAAATATATATATAAATATACTATCCTATTTCCTTTTAATTTGAAATTGTAAAACACAGGTTTTAAACCATTTTAACCATCAGACTCAGCTATAAAATTGTTGTTAAATTTAATCAAAACATAAATATATTATACTGTAGTTGTAGATTTAACCAGAACGTGTACACTGTACTGTCGTTGGAGACGTTTCGATGAAACTTCAGTATATTGTCATATTGGTTCAGTGTTAATTAGATATTTTTGAAAGTAAAAATGTAAAATAATAACACAAATATTCTAACCAATATGATGTTTATTCAACATATATATGACATAAAATATATCAATTTTATGTGAAGAGGATTTTTATAGCTTGTTGATTTTTCTAGGATTTTTATAAAAGGGAATGGTTTATTATTTTGAATATTCATGAAATATTTATGGATTTTTGTGCATTAAAGGTGATTAAAATGGACCAAATGGATATTGAAACACAAAATGGTTAAGTTTGATTCCATCCTAGGGGACAATGCAATTTTTAAGTATGGGTTAACTAAATTAAGTACAATTACATAATTTTCAATTTTTTTTAATATTTCTTGAATTCCATGTTCAAAACACCATATGTAAACACATTTCGAGTTAGGACTACTACTTGGTATATGCAAGAGAAATCCTCATAATAATGCATTCACATCATTATTAAAATGCTAATTATATGTAATATGACCCCAAATACCATCCTCAAGTGGATTTTTGAACCTTGTTTGTCATTCCTATTTTGATTTAGAGATTTCTCCTAAGGTTGTGTTGTATAGAGATAGATCTTGGCCCATTTTGAAGGGGCATCACTATGGTACCCAAGTGTGGGGCATGTGTAGGGTGCTATTTAAGAGCTTGTGATTGATGTAACATGATGAGTTAGGGTTGAGATGTATTGTTCACCAAAAACTATATTCAAGGTAGGATGTTATGCGAGAATAAATTGGATAAGGTTTGGTGGAAATGGATGTTGTGGAATTGGATGTTATGGAAGTGGAAGTGGGAGATTTATTGAGAGATTTTCAATTGTGATAAGGCATGTTTGTATTCAAACCAATGTAAGACAATTGTATTAATTATGTCTTTTCATATTAAGGATTAAAAAAAAATGTTAGGTTATTTTCGTCCACATACTTTGTTATTTATAAAGTGTTAAGGGTTTATATAGTGAGTTCATATTCTAGACTAACAATTATTTTGGTAAACAATTATATTCAAAATATTAGTAAAATATCTCACAAGGATTATAGATTGTGAGTCAGATAACGTTTTGTTATACAATTCTTGAAGTTATTGATCAAATGCTAGTTTAATGGTATCCAAGACTTCATCACAATGATACACAATAAGTTGTTTCATGGGATGTGCTTGGTTTTAAGTTCTTGACTCTCAGATGGATCATGGGAAAGAAGGAGAAGAGTGACTATGTAATGCATCAATATATATATATACTTTTAATGTAATCGACATAGTACATAGTACTGTCCCACTTGAAAGACAAGGGGTTACCCAAGGGTCCCATTTTTTATGACAAAGAACCTCTTATTCATATGTAATAAAATATGTTTTGTTTTATTCATTTATGTTGTCTAATATTCTTGTGAAATGTTACATCAAGATGTGAACATTGATGATATAACAAGATAATCTAAACAACATATCTAAATGCATTAATCAAAATTTAATTTATATGAATACTATTATAAGATATATGTCAATTTTTTAATAAACATTGGAATTAAAAAATAACAATAATTGCACACTGTCACAGGTCGATGCTTATAAAAAGAGAAAATGACAACCAATGCGTTCAATGATAAAAAGCATCTGTGCCTTTAGTTATAACACACATCATTGGTGTAACATAATACACACCGACGCTGACATAAATTAAAAAGGCATCGATATTAATAATATTTTAACCAAAAATTATAATAATAATATGACTTATCTATGCATTACATTTATAAGTACACTGGTACTCTTCTTTGATGAGTCCGCATCGGGGCCTTCTTGACACCATGCACCCATCCTGTTTGTTTTTGAACGCATTGGTGCATGTTATCATTGATTTTCTTGGTACTTTATTCGTATTGAAGCACCGGGTTGTAGTTTGTATAAACACATCAGGCTCTAATATTTTAGGACTCGATCGGTGCCTATTGTGTAGTGTAGGCACCGATGCGTTAATTTTTTAAGCACACAAATGCATATGGTATGTGAAGCACATCGCATGGAAAACCATCCGCTAGAACCTCCGCTCGTCAATATTTTTTTAGTTATAATGAAGTCCCATTATAATCTCCGCAAAACCATTTGCTACCAAAAACAAATGTTTTCGCAGATTTTTTTTTGACAATTTTTGTCAATTTTTTTAACATTAAAAGCCTCTGTTATAACCTCCGCTAGAGGGTCTTTTCCTTGTAGTGCAGCTATTATGCCCAAGAACCATGTCAGTAGACTTGAAATTGTCCTTTTGAGAGATGCAAATCTACAAAAACCCTATCCATTGAGCACTTAGAGTTGTCGAAAAAACTGTCATCCATCAAGATCAAACTCCCCAAAAGATTCCAAATGGCTCTGATATCCTTTCTTCGACCATGCCCTGAAATTTTAACCCACACTAGGGACTTTTCCAAGGATTCCGAGGAAACATCTAATAAAGGGTGCCATGGCTTAAGGGAGAGTGGGGAATTGTCCAAAAACCAAATTCCTTTGAAGGTTCAAAGGGAATCCTCCTTAGACTTGAAAATAAACCCGCACCAACCCCTCTTTAGACCATGAAAAACTCAACTGTAACCAAGGACTGGGGACTAGAATTGAGAGACCCAAGAGCTTAAAAGATCCATGGAGATGAGTCGGCCTACGGAATTTCCTACCAAGGAGTTATATGTCAAATCTAGTATATGGTATAGTGGAACATCTTTGCCAACAACCAACAAAGGCCCTCCCCCCTTTGCTTTTAACCACCTTCCTTCTTTTTTGATCTTCGAGGAAGCATTTTCTAGTCTCCCACCACTTTGTAATAGATTAAGATCAAGGTTTGTTCAACGAAACCCTCTCCTTTCTCAAAAGAATGGAAAATAGAAGTGGCAGAGTCACAAAACTAGGGTTTTGGAGTATGAAATGCTAATAGAGCATCAGAAAGACAACCATACTCTCAACACAAAAACTTATCATCCTTTAAATCCTCACCACCTATCACCAACTCATTAATCCTCGTAATAGCTAGGAGAGTCTTTGAAGTACATGTTTCAAGATAAGTCTTTGTTAAAAAAGTATAATATAAACTATTACCCTTGGAATCAAATACAAATGAAAAATTTACACGGTGACATCACATCGATCCTTTTTTAATCCTCTCCCTAAGTCTAAAGATTTGGATGGGCACTTGAACAATGTTGTGTGGGGACTCCTCTAACAAAAAGTCTTTTGAATAATCCACCAACAACCCATAATTATCCATGTCATCCTTAGCATTAGAAACGCTCCATATGAAAAAATAATACATAGTATGAAAAACTTTACATTTTAAATATGAGTTACATTTATGCACTAAATCACTTCTCTCAAAATTTGATGTGATACTTGGCCATACTTCACTTAGTGGTTGCTCAAACAAACATATGAATTTCTACGTGATGTGATAACTTGCGTAATATCTACAAACATATTTGCGGCTCGCCGACATTACTTTTTTTTAACGTTTCTCTGATTGGATTTCCAAAAGTAGAGATTCTATTGTACGCCTCAAAATTTTAGAAGACGAGACCTCCTTTGGAGTGACTTAGACAACGTCCCTAGCCTAGGCCTCGGCCTCCGCGTATTGGGGGCTTGAGAGTAATCAAGCCACATGGACCAGCGGGCCCTTAAGGTCGTGCAACAGTAATACAGTAGAACCATTACTCTTATTATTGCACTTTCTCCGGCTCCTTGTAATGGTTTGATGGTATAACCATCACTTCTATTATTAGATTTTTTTTTTCTTTTAAAAGGTTAAAGTTAAAATATATATAATAATAATAATTTATTCTTATTATTAGATTTTTTTTTTCTTTTAAAAGGTTAAAGTTAAAATATATATAATAATAATAATTTATTCTTAAAATTAGGGATAAGAAAGGTATTTGATCGTAAAGTTTAGGAAGTGTACATATCATATTTTTTTAAATTTGGTTGTGTAAATTTTAATTTTATTTTAAATTTAAATTCTTAATTTAAAAATAAATACATGTTTTTAACTATTTATGTCATTCCAACTTGTAAATATGTTCACTCATTTACTTATTAAATTTAATAAAAAAACAAATATAGAAATAGCAATGTACAACTTGCTGAGCAATATTGAATGCTGCAGTCTAGGTTGTATACATTTTGTTTAGAATCACCTTAATATATACATTAAAATATTTCCAACTATGTATATATCACTTACAACAATATTCAATACCTACAGTATAAATAGATTCAGCTCGTTGAAAAACTCGGGATAATCAAATTATATAAATTTAATCATTCAAATCTGCAGATCCAACTATTAATCATTGGATTTCGTGCAAAATCAAACTTAAAAAGTGATAAAACTAGCACAGTCACATAATTGTGACTGATGAACGCCGAAAGGCATATGAAACGCGCAGACGGCATATGAAACACACAAACCACTAAATCGTTTGAGGAAAACGCAGGGACAGGTGAGGAAATTAGTGGTTAATAATCCAAACGTGAGGAAAACACAGGGACATGTGAGGAAATTCATGGTTAATAATCTAAATGTGGTAATGTTAAACGTTAATCATTTAAACGTAGAAATCATATAGTGCTATAGTAATTTCTTAATATGATTAGGTAAATGTTAAAAAGTAAACAGGATCCATTCAAAAATACAAAGAGATTATGAAGAGTAAATCACATTCATTGATTTGGGAGGACTACTAAAAATATTCTAGCATCTTTAATTGTTAGCCATCAGATTAAAATTTTAGATTAAAAGATGATTAATTCTGTTCATTGTCAATATAAGTCTTTCACGTAAAAACCCCAAAATATAAAATATAAAACGTTTAGTTTAAAACGTTTAAACTACTCTGTTATTAAGATTTAACCAGAGCGTGTACACTGTACTGTCGTTGGAGACGTTCCGATGAAACTTCAGTATATTGTCATATTGTTGCAGTCAGCCCTAGCAATCATTGCTGGCATGAGTGACGTTAACATTTACCCTCCAAAAGACCTGAATGCGTGACGAAAGCTGCTAGAATAAAATCCGTCGTGCCTTCACCCTCCGAGATTGCAGAAAGTGCAGGAACTTTTAACATCCAGATCGCATTTCCAAGGCTGTGATTATTTTGAGTACTCCTCGGCGCGGGGCGGGGATTGCAGGAGAAGAGACGCTTCATCCGAAAAGTTTCCTCGGTTATTGCTTTGCGGCACTTGTCGAAGATGTCCAAGGTATGCCAGCGGTTCTTCATATCTCATATTAGGTTTTAGGTGGTAACTATTTGACAATGAACTATGCGCGTGATTGTGCAGAAAATCGTGATGCAAGCAGAGCTAAATTGTGAAAAATGCAAACGGAGGGCGATGAAGATGGTTGCAGGGGTTGAAGGTAAAATCCCTGTTAATTTATTGTGTGTGCTTCACTGATTTATTGTGTGTGCTTCACTGAGATAGACCGGCTTTCAGAGCTGCAATAATTTGTACTAAAGTTTTTGCAGGTCTGTGAACCAGGTGTTCTCTCTATAGATGCGGATACGGAGAATAATAAAATCACTGTAATTGGAGACGCAGATCCCGTGTGCCTTATAGATGGTCTTAGAAAATTCGGATCGGCAGATTTGGTGAGCGTCGGGCCTTCTAAAGAACCGAAACCAGAGAAAGAGTCCAAGCCTGCCAACCTGGACAAGAAACGCGAAGAGGATCAGGGTTCAAAACCGGATATAAGTTATGTCATTCTTCCAGCAAGCTGCGATCGCTGCAGCGTCTACACTTATTACTTGAGCTACGAGAACCCTAACGCCTGCTCCATTCTCTGAATCGCTTGCTCCATCTTTTATCTTTAAGTAAATAATTTATCCTCTAAAGTAGTACCTGTCTGATCTGCATGTTGACGCTGCGTTGTCTTATAGGGATGCATCTCACGAAGGTTTTCGTTAGTGTAGTATAAATAATGTTTTCTCAGGGTAGGGTTTGGCATTTTAATTCTTGAGAAAACGGTCTAAAATCTCGGCTTTCTGGCCTTCTTGTGGAGAGAGCACAGATTTTAGTCTTCTTTGCATACATTTGGGTGCAGCGTAGTTTGTTTTTTTTTTTTTTTTAATTAAAATGTTGTAATTACGTTTATTGACAATGAACATAATTAATCACCTTTTAATTTAAAATTTTAATATGATGGTTAACAATTGAAG
The DNA here is from genome assembly GCA_000966675.3 of Picea glauca. Classification (NCBI taxonomy): domain Eukaryota; kingdom Viridiplantae; phylum Streptophyta; class Pinopsida; order Pinales; family Pinaceae; genus Picea; species Picea glauca. The sequence continues at coordinate 176,413 of JZKD02S0931449.1, forward strand.
ATGCTGGCATATTCTTAATCGTCCTCCCAAATCAATGAATGTGATTTCCTCTTCATAACTTCTTTGTATTTTTGAATGCATCCGTTAACCTGTTTACTTTTTAACATTTACCTAATCATATTAAGAAATAACTGTAGCGCTATATGATTGCCACGTTTAAATGA